>JAOUQT010344317.1:0-35628 GCA_025769995.1 Xyliphius kryptos | reverse complement strand
TACTCTGATTCGGTTCTCTGCTCAATTCCTCTTGAACGTCTCTTCAGTTACTATGCACCAGCTGCGCTCACGTCCCGTTCTCTCCTCGCTCCTGGCATTCCTGATTTTTATAAACACGTGACATAAACCTTCACCAATATAATCCTTTAAAGAAGGGGATTAAAGATATTACATCTTTACCTTTTGTCGGCATGGAGCCCTTTATAGATGAAGCTTCAGACAGTGCGCTGCAGGCACAGGCCGCGCAATGATGGAGTAGCAAACGGGTTTTAGAGAGTTCACTCAGGCAGTTCGTGCGCAGTTGGACCTTCAAGTTGAGTTAGAGCGAGAGTTCGCCATGTCCAGATCTTCAGCCCTCACTCCTCAACCAGGGACCTCCACGACCCAGCTCGATGTCTCCCCACCACTCGGCATCTCATGTTACAGTCTTTCAGAGCTGGAGCGTTACGATGGGAATCCTGACACGTGTCGCTCCCTCCTAATGCAATAGTATTTGTATTTTCACAGCCACCCGACCGCCAGCGACATGGATGAGATAATGTTCATGATCTTGTGACTGACCGGCAAGGTGTGTGAGTGGGCCACAGCCATCTGGGAGGTGCAGGGTCCCGAGTGTGGTTCCTATTCGGCATTCCTTGAATCATTTAAGGCACACACTCTGGAGGGAGAGGCGGGGGGCCCGCTTCTACTCCGGTTACAACAGGGGACTAAGTCTGTTTCAACGTTTGCTATGGAATTCAGGATACTAGTGGCTCGGAGTAGATGGTCTGGCTCGGTCCTGACCTTGATATTTCGGGAAGGGCTCCGTAAGGAGATTCAGCGTGTGCTGGCTGGAAGGGACTTAGGGGCATCTCTGGACGAGCTGATTCATTTGGCGGTCCTAATGGAACAACATCTGGCGACCTTGCCTTCTGCACGCGCCCTGGCTGTTTATTGTCATGCAGAGGTCAGTTTTTCCCCAGGGCTGCACGTGATCTGCAACGCTTTCTTGACTTTGCTAATTTCTACCGACGCTTTATTAAGGACTTTTATTGCATTGCGCTACTACTTACGTCCAGTCTCACGACCTTGCAGTGGAGCTAGGAGGCAGATCTGGCATTCCGCACCCTTAAGAAGAGATTTACCTCTGGTCCCATTCTTGCTCATCCTGATCCAGCCCTTCAATTCATTTTGGAGGTGGACGCTTTCTGCAGTGGTGCGGGGCGGTCCATTCTCAATCGAAGAGGGGGGTTGGCTAGCATAGACCCATAGCCTATTTCTCAAGCAAATACAACTCTGCAGAGTGTAATTATGGCATCGGGGACAGGGAATTACTGGCCATTAAATTAGCCCTGGACGAGTGGAGACACTGGCTTGTGGGGTCTTTGCATTTGGTACTGGTACTCACGGACCATAAGAATTTAGAGTTTGTTAAGGGAGTGTGCTGGATCAATGCACGGCAGACTCGCTGGACGCTTTGAGATTTGTAGCTTTGACCTACAAATCTCTTTTCGTCCACGTCTAGAGAAGAGCCGTGCCGACGCATTGTCCCGTCTACACGGTCCCTCTGAATCGGACCCTGAGCAATGGGAAGCCCTATCATTCCATCCCACAAATTTGTAGGTCGCATTCAATGGGAGCTAGATCAGTGCATTCAGGCAGCTCTGGTAAATTGTACCATTCACCCAGGGTGTCCGGAGGGTTCCACTTATGTCCCTCAACAGTGTCGGGCCTCACACTTTGTTATGTACGGGTCACCCTGGGGTGCTACGTACAGTACAGATAATTTCTTGCACATATTGGTGATGCAGATGTACAGTCCTTTGTACGGTCCTGTTTTTTAAAGCCCCTTACCTGTGCCGGACCGGCCCAGGTCTAATATCGCTTTGGACTTATGGTTACAAGGTTATCCTATCGGTGATAGATCGTTTCTCACGAGCGGTTAAACTATTACCGCTTAAGGGTCTCTCCTCTGCATTCCAGACGGCAGAGGTATTGTTTAGGCATGTATTTACTTGCTTTGGTATCCCATAGGTTATTCTCTCAGATTGGGGGCCCCAATTTACGTCGGCAGTGTGGAGAACGTTTTGTGAAAAACTTGGTGTCTCCATCAATCTCACTTCGGGTTTCCATCCACAGACCAACGGATCCTGTGAACGCTCGCATCAAAAAATAAACAAATTTTTACGTATCTATGCACATCGCAACCCTTCTGATTGGTCCCGCTACCTACCGTGGAAATTGCCCAGAACTCCCTGCGCCATTCATCCACAGGTATCACCCCGTTTCAATGCGTTTTTGGTTACCAATCGCCTTTTGCGCCATGGGACAGGTCCTCTACCGAGGCACCGGCGGTTGATATGGCATCAAATCGATGTCAAAAATCAGCATGCGTGGAAAAACTGTTTTACGCGCGCAGAAACGCAGTCGTGAGCTAATTGAGCAGTCAAAAGCACTTGCGTGAGCGTTGAAAACCATGTGGTGGGAGGGGTAAAGAGTGCAATATGCTCGCGTGACCAAAACGACCCCTTACACCCTCGCACGCCACGCAATTCATCTGTTCGGATTTCTGCGCGCTCGCCATTTAAAGTATTTTTGAGAATTGTGGGTGGACCTATGCTTAGAGACACTCCCCTTAGACATGTTTGGCTACTAGTTTTTTTAACACCCTTTGCGATTGGCTGTATGTAGAAAGCGTCACAAAATTTTAATATTCACTTCAATCTTTATGGTGATTTACTGTTTTTTAATTTTTTTATTCAAACCTTAACTGATAGACAGACTTGCCTTGCATGCCTGATTTTACTAGAAATTGCCTACACATTAACTTATTATTGATATTCAAAATACATGTTTTATATACTATTATACTGAAATCCAATGAGGACATGTGCTGTTCTGTCGAGATCGCCAGTTAGTTTTGAACGACAGGAACACAGAAGTATGGTGCTATTACAGTTTTTCGCATTTGCTAAAACACAAATCTCCTTTCTATGAACCAAAATTTCAGTGTCCTTTTATAAATTTATTTATTAAAATGGTCACCCATTTCACAGAACACACATATACAGCGGGTGAAATAAGTATTGAACACGTTACCATTTTTCTCAGTAAATATATTTCTAGAGGTGCTATTGAAATTTTCACCAGATGTCGGTAACAACCCAATTAACCTCTACATACAAAGAAATCAAACCATAGATGTCCATAAATTAAATTATGTGTAATTATGTGGAATGCACAGGAAAAAAGTATTGAACACGTGAAGAAAGGGAGATGCAAAAAGGCATGGAAAACCAAGACACCAGCTAAACTCTTTCAGTAATTAGAAAGCAATCTTGCCCCTTGTCAATGCTAATATCAGCTGCTTCAGTCCCAAATGATGGCCTGGTATCACACAAGAAACTTCTCATGATGGGTAAAAGTAAAGTGCTCTCTACAAGATCTTTGCAACCTTATTGTTGCAAACCATAATGATGGCATTGGTTACAGAAGGATTTCTAAACTTCTGAATTTTCCAGTGAGTGCTGTTGGGGCCATAATCAGGAAGTGGAAAGAACATCATTTCACCATAAACCAACCACGACCAGGTGCTCCTCACAAGATTTCTGACAGAGGAGTGAAAAGAATTCTCAGAAGAGTTTTCCAGGAGCCAAGGACCACTCGTGGACAGCTTCAGAAAGACCCGGAGTTAGCAGGTACAACTGTTTCAAAGAAAACAATAAGTAATGCACTCAACTGCCATGGCCTGTATGCGCGCTCACCACTCAAGACCTCATTGTTGAAGAAAAAGCATGTTGAAGCTCGTTTAAAGTTTGCTGCACAACATTTAGACAAGCCTGTGAAATACTTAGAATATAGTCTGGTCAGATGAGACCAAAATTTAACTCATTGGATGCCATAATACACATCATGTTTGGAGGTCAAATGGCACTGCAGATTACCCTGAATACATCATGGCGTGGGGCTGGTTTTTAGCATATGGTACTGGCAAACTTCAAATAGTTGAAGGAAGGATGAATGGAAAAAATGTACATAGAAATTCTTGACAAAAATCTGCTGTCATCTACTAGGTTGATGAAGATGAAACATGGGTGGACATTTCAGCAAGACAATGACACAAACACACAGCCAAGAAATCTCTTAATTGGTTTCAGAGAAAGAAAATAAAGATGCTAGAATGCATCCAATCACCTGAATTGATTCCAATAGAAAATATATGGAAAGAACTAAAGATCAGAGTTCACAGTGAAGGCCCACAAAATCTTCAAGGTTTGAAGACTGTTTGTGTGGAAGAATGGGCCAAAATCACACCTGAGCAATGCATGCAACTAGTTTCTCCATACAAGAGGCGTCTTCAAGCTGTCATTGCCAACAAAGGCTTTTGTACAAAGAATTAAATAAATTTCAGTAAGCGTGTTCAATACTTTTCCCTGTGCCATTCCACATAATTACACATCATTTAATTTCTGGACATATATGGTTTGATTTCTTTGTATGAATTACTTGGGTTGTTACCGACATCTGGTGAAAATTTCATGTCAATAGCACCTCTAGAAATATATTTACTAAGAAAAATGGTGACGTGTTCAATACTTAATTGAATACTAATTTGTATCTATGGTAATCTTAAATTATAAAATCATAAAATTGAGTGATCTAAAAATCCAGACATAGTGTAATTATATCAGCTAAATTGCAGGAAGGGCAGAGGCTTTATTTTCCTTGTTGGCAATGGAATTTTAAGTTGATGTCAATAGAGGATATGAATGGTACGGAAACGGTAACAAACAGGATTACAAGGTCCAGAAAACAGTGGTGCATTTGATTAAATATACAATGGGGTCTGTTCTTCCCACAGGACATAGCAAGACAGGAAAACACAAAAAAATCTAATATGCTGGTTAAGTATAGCAATACCCATAGGACATGGGAAGTGCATCATTTTATAATACATGTGTTTCCTACACATCATAAAGGATCAAATCTGGTCTGTTACCCAATAATTAACCTCCACAAACACCTAACATCATACAAACATAAAAAAAATATATTTCATGGAAGTGCAGCTAATATGTTTGGTAATATGTATTTTCTATGAAAAAAGCTTTAAACCCGTTTAAAGAACAAAATGAAAATTTTAAATAAAAAATTGAAATAAATTACAGGAACAAAAATGTCTGAATCAATACTAATGTTCAAATCTACTATAAAAAAAAAGTTTAAAAAGGCTATACATAATGCACTTTAAAATAACAGCTTATAATAAATGGCTTTTAACTGGTTCCTGTAATGCAATGCATTGTTGGTATACTTTGTGACATTTTGTGGCAAAAAGTTTGTGGCAAAAAATGCCACCATTTGTGATGTCATAGAAGTGTATCATACATACATGTACATACAGTATGTAAAGGTATCTGTCACGCATACACAATGAGGAAAGGATTTCTTAGGTACAAAAACGTGATTTATGGATCAAAGCACAACTCAAACTTAAAGTGGAGAGTGGGAAAGAAATCAGTTTTCCAGGCTTTAATGCATGCATGGCTTTTATGGTCCTTCCATTATCTATCCAGCATATAGCCTTCTGTATGTGTCATCATGACCGTCAAAGCTGCCCCCATGTCTTTCCATCCAATGTTATCGCTCTAACTCCACTTATTTTCACTTTAGTTTGACAGTCATGAGCTGTACGCTGGCCATTCCCACTGAAGAACATGCCTGCTGGCATATCAGTCACGCCATGTCTCCTCAATGAGGTGCATAATTGTCTTTCTCATGCTATCAGTTCTGCTGCCCCAACCACACGATACTAAATTGCCATTGAAGCAAATACATTTTCGCTGTCTCTACCGTCTCAATGTTAAACAGGCCTTGTGTCATAGCATGCATACTTTAGCATGGTGTCATAGAGAGCGTGAGCTTATCTGGCTGTAGTCCCCTGTAACCCAGATCTCTATCACTTAACAATAATGTATAGTTTGTGTAAAAAAGAACAAACACTCTTGATCAGCTTATGTCTTAATGTTCTAAACAGTCGCAAAATTGCAACGACTCTTTAAAATTATTTATAAGGGTTTCACAGATATCGGTTTTGAAGACATCAATTTGTTTGTTTTAACATATATAATTATTTAATAAAACCTCCTTTTTCTGTTCCTAAGCCATATTCTTTCCTCTTTAAATGTTAAAGTGGACAAAGTTCCAAACATTTCTGTAAATGTTTTTGAAGACTGGGTGTTTGTTAGTCCTTCTAACCCAGTACCCAAGAGGCAGTGGAATGAAAAAAAAAAAAAAAACATTTAGTTCTTTCACTCTTTTTTGCAGATTTCTCAACTTTAAGTGTGTGGCAAAGAATTTCTTCATGTTTATAAAATTTAATAATTAGAAGGGTTTTCCTTCTATTTCAATCAAACACTATTCTAGGCTTTTAATAAGTCAGACTTTTTCTCCATTATTGTCTTTCCAGGAAAATGTAAAATATAATTTAAATAATTTTAATTGTATTTTTTTGGTGTTATTTTAACAAATGTGTGCAGCACAATAGCTTTAATGTTTATGTATTACTGAATAGTAATATTCTTATTATGTAAAATATATTCTTACAATAAATAGAAAAATGCTTGCATTTGATCTCTAAGAAGTGGGGCCCCCTTTTTTTAATCCATTTCCCGTGTTTATAATAAATACGCCTTATTCGTTAACCTGGCAACCTGGCTCTTCTCTGCTCAAGCTAGGGTGAGCACTCATTCGGTTCCGACTCGCCAATTGTTACAATCTCATAACAGTGTTAACATTTGAAATTTCTTACTATTTAACTAAAATTATTGGATTTTTAATTAATAAAGTGTGATTCGATTAAGTAGTAGAGCTTTCAGGTGTGAATGCACCCAAGATAAAAATCGTCTGCGCCTCATATTGCCATTTTTGACCATTTACTCAACTGTTGCACTTTCAGTGTAAACATATTTCTTTAACATAAATTCTAATGAATCATTAATCACATTATAAATTATGTAATGTATCCAAACATCATTCAAAATTTTGACTAACAATATTTGCCTTTTTCTTTGTCCAGTAATTTACCGGATAAAAAAATAAACGTTTGCATTTTTGAATCTTGTCAGACTCATGACATGATGGTGACCCAGTTAACCTAAAGCATTTTGCACAATAAAGTTTGTTATGCTGCATCCTGCTCTGGAGTAAGAAGGTTCTTTGAGTTTACCTTCTTAGGATCCTTCTTAGGAACCACTATGAATAGAAAGATGCTAAATATGACATTTCCTTATATATTTACCTGGTGTAATTTGGCTTGTGGAATAAGAACAATAGTGTTTGGCTCTGTGGCAGGATACACTGCCTCAAGAAAATTTGAAAGGTTAAACCTTTTATGACTTTTAAATAAACATAGATAATGGAATGTTGTAAAATATTCAACAGATGTCTCATCAGTCAAAACAAAAACTACAAGTATCATAATACAAGTATTAAATATTTATTTTAAATAAGAAATAAGAGGGGGGTCACAATGTTTTTGAGAAATTGTGCCATGAGAAATAGGAATTAGTTAATATTAAAGTAACTAAGATGATTTTATAATATTAGGTATGGTATGACAGACTGACTATTTTTATACTGTTTGTTATTTTTTATATATTATATGTGTTTTTTAGACTTCCAAATCCATTCTACCAGACCAGTCTCTCAACCATGTGGTGGCTAAAACTTTTTTACATAACTGTAATTGCATTAAATATACAATTTGTCATGTTACTAAGAGGCCTATCTCTAAACTGAAATGATCTCATCTCATTATCTTCCACATAATCATCTACTAGGGTCACAAGGGTTTCTCAAGCCCATCCAGGAAAGAACATTTTGAGCGCTGGGCATACATACACCCAGGACAGGGCAGGGCGTCAATCCCTGGGTGCAATATATATATATATATATATATATATATAGTATTATAATATTTTAATTCTTTTTTTTTTTTAGTGTATAAGAAGATGATGTAGGGGAGTTTGTTTAATTCAGTTGTGATATTAGGATAAGTTTGCATTTACAACTATAGAACAACAAAATGTGTTTTATAGCATAATTATTTTAATTTGTAAAACTGGATTATATTTACACATTCTAAGTGTAAACTTTTTGTTCACCCTCTCTTCATTCCTTCCATATTGTTTATGTGTGTTTTTTTAATTATAGCCCTCAGAAAATTTCTTTAAAACCAGGGCAGGCTTATTTTAGCCTAGACAGGGTGGAGGTGGGTGCAGTCTGATGATGTATACGTCATTATAAACGTTGCCAAAACTATAATAAGAATTATGTGTTACAAACACAGGACCATTTACAAAACTTTCACGGCATTTTTGAGTTTAATCAATAAAACTGATAATATATGGAATATTAACTACATTTTTTTCAAAAAGATTATATATTTTTTTAGCTTGACTGTAACTGTAGTGTGTCCTTGAAAATTTTATATTGGTTTCTTTTTCTTGCTGTTTTAGTAAGGAAACTCAAATCCCGATTTTGTGGTCTCCTCTAACATGACAGTCAAGTAAGCACCACCTGCACTCCTATTTTATTGTATTTAGCACAACATCGACCCTTCTATTACTTTCTAAATTCAGTGGGTTCTTCATTTGGCTCTTCATTGGGCCTCCTCATGCATCATAGTATGACTAGTATGAATGTCCTAAGATATTTATACGTTGCCTAAAATTGGATTATTTTAACATACTTTCTTCTTCCTAAGGCGTTTTACCCTTTAGGGGTCGATTGGTAACATCGATGAACTTGCATATTAAACTTGGCCAAGTCTTTTACGACGGATGCCCTTCTTCACACAACCCTCACCCTCTACTGGGCTTGGGACTATGGGGACAATTTAGAGCAACCAATTTACCTTAAATCCATGTTTTTTGGACTGTGGTGGGGAAACTGGAGAACTCTGAGAAAACCCACGTAAACACGAGGAGAACATGGAAACATAAATTGGCATTCGAACCGGGAAACCCTGAGAGGTGAATATGCTAACCACTAAGCCACCCTTCCGCCCCTTTTTTAACATACTTTATTGATTATTATTTATCTTTCATGATGTTAGATCGTTTTTTGATATCCCTTATTATATGCATACTTGAAGCACCATTAAGACTCTGTGGGGTGGTCAATTGAGTGATCGCATCCATTGGGTTATCAAGTGGGCATCCTCCTTCAAGGGTGTTTCACTGATTGACCCATGACACCTACAGAGGGTTTAGCAGTGAAGCCTAGCGTCCCAGGTTCACTCCCTAGAAACATCACTCATTTAATGGCCCAAATGGAATCCTTCCATTGAAGAGGTCTTTAAATGCCTGCTGGTGGAACTTTCCTTGTAGTTTCATTTCTCTGAGTAACCTAGATGTTGATGTGGCTACCAACCCTCTGTAGCCTACTTACACCTGGCATACTTTGTTGTTCCACATCGACTGAAAGTTCAGCATATTTAGCGAGGTGAGGCTTCAGTGCGGCTAACCTAGCCCAAGGTCTGGTTGAAGGTTGGTAGACGCTATTTCAGCTGGAGTTTCTGCTGAAAATGAAGTTTCTGGCCTACATCTGCCAGCATCTTCCAGTCTCGAGCACCACCTGGACGATGGCGGCAGATGTAGGCCAGAAACTTCACTTCCCAGCTGAAATAGTGTCTACCAACCTTCGACCAGACTTGGTCTATGGTCAGTATTTGCTCTCATGGTGGTAAGGCATGCTTGACACCCACCCTCCCAAACAAATGTTATTGCCTGCCAGCAGGATGGTGATTGTGTATGCTTACTTTCGAACACAGCTGCAAGACATTTTAACACCTGGTTCTGTTGCCAGGTATAATGACCTTGAATGAGGCTGGTCTTGCAGCACACTAAGATTTGCTTCACTGTTGCTGGTATTGAACAAAGGACACAAGGCGTCTTCACCGTACCACTGTTTTAGATTAGCAGGAGAAGGCAGGACATTGTAGGCAGCCCTGATAAAAAGGCTTGACCAAAATATCTCCATGTCCCACAGCTCTTTCAAAATCTTCTTGTGTTCCACAGCCTACCAGCACGCTGTTCCATATACAGATAAAGGTCACTTGTGATTGAAAGCTGCTGTTAATAAGTGTCTGTTTATGTAGGAACTCTAAAAGTTTAGTAAATATTTTTCAGAAAGTTTGATGTTTGATATTTGTTTCAAAATGTGAGCCAGAAAAAAGCTAATAGTTGTAGCTTACACTACATGATTGATCATTCACAGGGGGTCAATGACCATTAGTAATTTGGCAAGATAACATCCAATGACCAGTACTGGAAAGCAATGTGTTAAAGTAATTTAGAATTATATCTCTTTTATTAGTAAGCAATGTTCATTATTTTATACATAAACAATTATTAAACTTTTAATGTGTTTGTTACTTTTGTCTTGCATGCTAAAATTAATATTTTTAATATTTTTTCTTTTTTTTGTTATTCTAATGATACTCAGCAGAGTTTGTAGGCAGCTTGAACTTGTAAACTATTGTATTTTTATAATGTTTAATAATTTAAGCCGGGCTTGTTAAGTCTTTAAAATGTTTTAAGCCACTCATGTTTTCCAACAGAAGCTTGATTTGGAAATAGAGCAAAATGACTTACTGCTGGTTAGCCCAACAGAAAACTGTCAAACAGGGATCCTGAACCAAACCAGCTACCACAGCATTCTGCTGAGCCATGTAATACCCTCTATGCGCCTTGTGGTTTGGGGGTTTATTCTACAAAAAAAATAGTGGATGATGAGAATAATTTGATGAGTCAATAGATTCCATGATTTTTGTTTTACTCTAATTTGTACTTCCCTTTGATGTCAGAATGTATTAAGACATTAAGCTGAATAGTTTCCAAAAAATATATGGAAAAATTAACACAAATCAGATCCAACAATCCAGATTGTTTTTTTAATGAACAATCACATATAAAAGCAATAATACCAGCCTTTTGTGTGTTCTCATGTTAAAAACTTTTTATCTTATCTTATCTTAACTTTTTGTAAATCTTTGTAATCAACTGAAATCAGCTTTAAAACAGGAAATAGTGCTTGTACTTTCTACATTATTGTGTCTATTTACTAAAATCAGCCATCATGTTCTAAAAAAACTGAAGAATTGCAGGTTTTCATGTTAGACAAACTTTTGGTTTCTTTTGATGGAACTAACATTAAATTTTGACCTTAGGTTGTACTAGAACAACAGGCATTGCTATCTAAATAGAAAGGTCTCGTTCTCTAGTAATAAGCTGATTTATTGCATAGTTATTTTTTAGATTAAAAAACACGTTGGAGCAGCAAAAACAAATTTGGTAGCTGCTGTAGAAGTTTTTCTGTTCTTATTTTAAGCTTTCTTAAGCTTTACTGGACCCTCTTGCACGCCAGCATTAATTTGATACCTACTCATTAATTTTAATGTCTGTAATACAGGTTAAGGGATTGTGATAAACAGCCCCAAAACTACAATAAAATAGACAAATAGGCCTGGGATAGTACTGCTGAAATAGATATGTGAACTGTGGACTTGTGTCTCTAAATAATAATAGCATCATTGTACCTTCACATATATACAGATCAGGTCAGGTGAAGAAGGAGGCAATGTCATTATTCCTGCATCTTTAAGGCCTTCACTGGTTTACCATGCACTGGAATACTTGAATGCAAACGTTGAAGCACTATCCTGCATGAAAATCATGGACTTCTTGAAAGATGCTGACTTTTTCTTGTACCACTGCTTGAAGAAAGTGTCCTTGAAAAACTGGCAGTAGGCTTGGGAGTTCGAAAAGGGTCCAACTAGATCATCTTTTATTATATCATCCCACTTCTACCTTGCTGGCGTAAAAGGAGCTCTATGTCCGTTACTGATCCAGCCACGGCCCAGATATTTCTTGGCCCAGTCTTGACATTTCAACTTATGTCTTGTTCACAGGTGCTTGGGTCTCAGCTTTATACTTCTGGGTACTCCAGGTAGATTGCAGTTCTGGTATATGACAGCACTGGCAGAAAATGGGTTCCTGGTCAGTTCATGTTTGATTCTTCAAAAATTTCTGGCTGTTAATTTGCATCTTTTTTCTCAACATGGTTCTTTCAACTCAGTTGACTATTTGCAACTAAATGTTTGATGGTTCTGTGATCACACCCTAATATATTTACATTTTCAAATGTGCTGTATTCCATTGAAAGTCTTTTTACAATTTTTTTGACTTTTTAAAGTCAGAAAAATCTGTTTTTTGGCCGATTTTGGTGACGGTTCCTTGAGCATGATGGTCTATGGGCTTATGATCAATTATGCACATTTAGCAGCACTTTACACAATTCCACTTAATACCTTGGAATTTCTACTATATTATCTTAGACTTAATTATCTATATTATCTCACCTGGAATCCATGTTTTTGGACTGTGGGAAGAAACTGGAGAGCGTTTCTTAACTTTTTCTTTTTTATCTGTGACATTCTAGTCTGGTTTTAAAACTGAACACTGATCGCAGAGCAACAGGTTTTTCTAACAATCAAATATTGCTTTTTAGTGACCAAACTACAGAACGCAATTTATAAAATACATTGATACGACTGTGAAGTGGTTAGAGGTTCTGCATTATTGCCAGTAATGTCACGGCTTGACAGACAGCTCAGCCAATCTTATTTAGGGACCTGAACTACCCGTTTTTTAATTTAGTATACAGAGTTCATTGTCAATTTGACAGCTGTAAAAAGGCCAGGCTATGTAACTGTAAAACCAGCCCAAATCATCATATGTGACATTTGGGATGTGGTGTTACGCAAGTTTTCACCAAATGTGGCTTATTACATTCTGGTTAAACATCCACACTTTAATTTGATTTGTGCAATGGGCATTTTTTCAGAGGATTTGCAGTTTATTAAGATTTTGAGAACTTTGAGAACCTGAGCTATGCTGTTGTGTTCTTTTTAGCCCGAAGACAGTATACATTTAGTCATTCAGGAGATGCTTTTATTCAAAGCGACTTACAGATGGAAAAAACAATTTCTTTAAAGCCATATTTGTTCAGTCTTACTGTACTGTCATGAACTTAAACATCAAATATACTAACTGAGGCTTATAGAGTCAGGAGATACAGCCCCTTTTTTGAGCATTGCACGGTCTAATGCTGGAGTAAGTCTGCTGGGACATCTACTCTGGGAAGTTTGTCAACTGGTTTTTATGTCTTTCACTTGCAAATATACTTTCTCACTGTCAAAAGATGGACTTTATAGTGTTTGGAAATAATCGAGTAACACTTTCCAGATTACTGGACTGCAAATATCGTTCTTTTTTGTACACACTTGAATGTTTAAGATCAGCAAACTGACAAATTTTTCATTATTTTAGTAGTGTTCAAACTCAGGATTAAATTAGTAAGGGCATATGCTCAACAAAGAAAAAAAATGTTCCAGATGATTTGGATTTAATTACGCTTGTTAAAGTCACTTTAGCCTTAAAATGTACATCAGACTTTCTAGACTCAAACCTGTGTGACTGGGTCTCATCCCCACTTCATTTTTTTTCTTAAATGAAAATACATTTCAGGTCACCACATAAGTATTTGCTTTTGGCTGCAAGTACATTTTCATCTCTTGTGTTTTCTTTCAGATTTACACATCAACACTAGTATTAATGTTCTTGGCTTGCCTGCTCTAACTGTCAGAATGGTCAGAAAGAGCCAGTAAATAATTTTCATTTTAAAACTGATTAATAAACTTCTGTGAATTGACTGAAAATAAATAAATTACATTATTAATACATTAAGATTAAAGTTCTCTTTTCTGTTTTCTTTTTTCTCTCATGCTGAGGTGGCACCGCCTCAATAACAAGTTTCTTGCAGATTTGTATCTGATTTTTACCTCTAGTGTGTGTGTACATTTCCATAACTTTATACTTTATGTTGGCAGTACACATATACACATCTCTTGTTGTTCTGTAGTATAATATTTTAATGACTAAAAAAACATTCTGCCTATTTTCTGTGTTTAAACAGTTAAGTTATTCATTAGGGTTTAACTTGACATCATTGTGTGATTAAGCCAAACGGATGTCACGGCATGTTGGAAAAGCTTTGACAAAGAAGAGCAGCCATACCCTGTTATGTAATAAGTTAAAGTATGTAATAACATGTTTTTATTTACTTGATTAACATGCTTTATGGGGTTGATTCTTTCTAATACACTACCAGAATTTACTTTCGGTTTTAAAGCTTATTTAATTTTTTGCCTGAATAGAAAATTTGACATTTTTAACACTCTGCACACCACTCCTTTACTGGTAATTCTGAAAACATGAGGCAGGACCACACAAGACCAACTAAGCCTAGGTATTAAATGAATATAAGAAGTTGAAATCAGGGCGTGTACAATTCTGCCAACTAACATTTCTATAGCATTTTTAAGATGTGCTTTGCAAATTAAAAACTAGTTTCATATTCCTCTGGATTTGATACTTGTACGTAAAAGTACATTTTGGAATGAAATAAAGAATATGGTCATGTGTTTTAGATTTTTTTTTTTAATGGTTATCTGGTTTGTGCAACATATTGGACAATTTTTTCCCCATGATAATTTTTTAGGTCTGTGTTTACGTACATTTGATGATTTGGAAAATCGTTGGTCTTCTATAACTAAATGTGTTTTACCATTTATGTTAAGTCTTTTTTATTGGTATTGTTTGAAATGTTACTCAGATGCATATTAACCATTAGTGCTGCAGCTTTTTTTTCAGCTTTTAGTCTGACATTAATGTTACACAAAGACATGTGACGTTCAAAACGTACTGTTCTACTCACTATAGTTTGCTCATCTATGGTAAAAAGTTCAATAGATTATCTAAATACGATATATTGTAAATTCATTATTGTCATAACTTTATAGTAAGTTTCTTTTACATGTCAAAAATAAAGCATATTATTGTTTTTTCATCAAAAGAGCCAATAGTATTTATTGTTTTATGTTTGTTAGCATATATACCTTTCACCCTGTGATTTACAACAACTTTACTTAACAATTATTTATTTTTTTACTTAAAGACCTCTTTCAGCTGTAAAAAATAATGTACAAGAGGATTCTTATCTTGTATGCTTTTTTCTTTTGGTGTCATGTATCACTTGAATTTTTATGATTTGCTGCTGTGGTCAAAGTTCAGTTGGATGCAACTTTGGCCCAACATGCTGCTGACCTTCCAAAGCACAATCAATAAGATAAACCATATGTGGCAAGGAGCAGCTCAGGCACAGTAATGGTTTTATCAGTTTATTACATAGACTTCTAAATGTTTTGTATTTATGGATCACCTGCATTGCACCATGTAAGTACTGCTGGTCCAACCTTGCATTTCCACATGTGAAATGCTTATTTGGATTACATTTACTTTGAGTCGTTTAGCAAAGAACTATCTACATTATATATAAATTGAGTTAAACTGGATGGACTAGTCCTTTAAGACAAGCTTTGTCAAGCTTTACAGGAATTTTCATCCATTCATTATTTTCTGCTTAATCTTCTAATAGAACGTTTCGGGTGCTGGGCAGACACACCCAGGAGAGAGTGCCAATCTGTCGCTGGGCGCTTTACAGAAATAAGTCTTTTCAATTTAATTTGTGTCATGTGGTTAACAAATGTTACCGTTACAAATATACACTGCTAAAAAACATAAAGGGAACACTTAAACAACACAATTTAACTCCAAGCTGTGAAACCAACCTGTCCAGTTAGGAAGCAACACTGATTTTGAATCAATTTCACTTGCTGTTGTGCAAATGGGCCGTAAAAGAAAACATACGCCGCTTCATCAGGAGCATGCCCAGGCATTGTTGGGCGGTCACACAGGCATGTGGAGTGTTCTGGTGTTCTGGCACCATACTTCCTAAAAAGGTTGGTCGCAGATGTGGGCGGCCAGAGTTTCAGCGTCCTCCTTGATGAGTCCACAGATGTAAGTGTTTCTAAATACCTGGGGGTTGTGATAAGGTACTTTAGTGACACCAAACACTCAATTGTGTCAACATTTCTCGGGCTTGTTGAGTTGGAAGGAGGAGATGCAAGATCTATAGCCAGAGCTGTTGTGGCTTTCCTGGAGAAATGTTGCCTTAAAAAAGAGAAACTTCTGTGTATAGGGACTGACAATACCACCGTTATGACAGGGATTAATAATGGGGTCCACAAAGTGCTGAAGGAGGAATATGGCCTCAAAAATCTGATTCTTATTCGTTGTGTGTGTCACTCTCTGCAGCTTGCTGTAAGTCATGCTTCCAACAACACTATCCCTTGTAGTGTGGAGTCCTTGGTACGGGAGACTTATAACTGGTTTTCAGTGTCTCCAAAGCGCAGGGAGGCCTACAAGGCCATATATGAGACCATCAACTTGGGGAAGAAAACCTTACAAATAACGTGTGCCACACGTTGGCTCTCCATTGTGCCAGCAGTTGCACGCATTTTAGACCAGTGGGATGCTCTTAAACTGCATTTTGCATTCACTAAGTCCAGTGAACACTGCTACATTGCTGAGGTTTTACATTCCATGTACAGTGATGCTCAAAACATCTTGTATCTGACTTTTAAAGTCAGTGCTATGTGAGGTACAGTTGGCCATCAAGGCTTTTGAGGGAGAGCAGGTAGAGCCTCTTAAACTTCTTGACAGCCTGGTTAGTCTGATGAAGTCTGTAAGTAGCAGGGTGCTGATTCCACTGGCAAATATTGATGTACTTAAAGAGCCAATTGATGGATACATAAGTCCCAAACCATACCTTTGTTACCTTTTTGAGTCAAAGGCAGCTGAGCTCCACCATGCACCTGAGGAGAAGAAAAATGTCCGTAAGCGGTGTGTAGCCTTCACTATCTCCCTTACTAATGAGTTGAGGGCGAGATTGCCAGACAACATTGAAGCACTGCAGTACATGTCAGTTTTCAATGTAGAGGAAACTCTAAAGCACAACAAGAGCCTGGATGAAATAGAAAAAATAGCCAAGCTCATTGGCTACTCTCCTGCATAGACAAGATTGTCCAGCAATGGTGTGCCATCCAGCTTAGTAAGTGGAATGAAACAAAAAACACAGTGGGCTTCTGGAGCGAGGTTTGGAAGTTCAGGGATGCAGCTGATAACAACCCATTTCAGGAACTTGCTGTGTCTGTGTTGTCTTTGCCACACTCAAATGCTGAAGTTGAGAGACTATTCAGCCAGATGACTGTGGTAAAAACCAAGCTAAGAAATCGAATGTCCTTGGAGACCCTTAACTCAATCCTTTATATCCGATATGGTCTCAGGTTGTCTGGGGAGGCTTGCTATGAGCACAAGCTGCCTGATAATGTTTTGCAGCTTTTTGGCACATCAGCTGCTTATTTTTTAAGTCAGCTCCCTCAGCTGAACGTGCCATAGAAAACCAAAATGAAGATGACCTACTCTTTCTGTGAGCCAGAACAATCTGTAATAGTTTTGAAACTAAAGAAAGCACAACTCAATGCAGGTCTATTAAACTCTTCTCTATTTCTTGACAGCTTGATTAGTGTGATAATGTCTGTAAGTAGCAAACTAAAAAAAAAATAAAACAAGAAAAAAAAATAACAAAATAAATAAAAACTAAAAAGTAATTCTGCCAAAGTGTCTCTTTTAAATTCACTTTGCCGGTCCCAAGCCCGCAACTATTTATGTAATTTACGTAAAAATGATTTATACAAAGCATTAAAGTCATGTAATTATTTTGAGAAGTGACTGCCTATTTCAAAGGCAACAGATGTTGATCATTTGTAGTTCTAACATATTAATGGTGTTTTTTACTCACTTTTTTGTTATTCCTTTACAGCTTCAAAAACATGTATTATGCAAATTAGGTGAAGACGTCATTTAGCGTCTTCTAGCGATTTTTAGGACAACCAATAGCTACTTTCCTTACTGAGGAGTTGGCAGCCCCGAAGCCATGTGCTGAAGGGGACAGTAAACCAGTCAGCAGTTTGTCCTGTCCACTCTACACGACTGTAAGTACCTCGCGCACGAATGCCTCATTTAACATTAAGATAATTTCCGTGACTTATTTGCGAAAAGCTTAAACTCAGACTAGACTACTGATCAGACTCGTGTTTTCTACTAAGGAAGTGACTCTTCCATTCCTTCATTTATTGTTTTATAGTTTTCGTCCTGTAATTTTAATCGCGTTGTAACGGTAACTCACTAAAGTTCGTTGTATGTCATTCATGAAATCGCTTGAATAACTCATGAATGTAATTTTGAAACTGAACGTTTATTGGCGGGTCGTTTTGAATTTTTAGCGCCTTTTTTATTGTTCTCATCGGCGTGCTGTCTACTCTCATACCTGTAACAAACCCACACCATGGCTCATTTATTTTATTTACATTATTATACACGTTATACCTTTTTAAACTTGGTGAAGACATCGAAGCTTCTTTTCAAAGTCGCCGCTACCTCGTAGACGAACAACACGTGTCTTCTATTTATTGTGTTAGCATGAAGAGGAGGTTTGTGCTCTAATAATGTGCCACATTGTGTCTCTGAATGCTTTTTGATTGCGTTACGATGTAAGATATTCAGTTTAGGACGGTAAAGGTGAAAAAAATATGTTTCATTATTATCCTTCCTATGGAAGGAGATGAAATTAGCGTTTTATATGCAACCCACTTAAATCCAGTTTTATTAAAGTAAATACACGTCTGTAGTATTATACTATAATGCTGTGTTGATTTATCTGATACTAACAGCCATGACGGTGTTAAAGTCTGGTTTGTAAGATATGACACGTCCATTAAAGTTATCTTGAATTCAATCCACAGTGCCGATAAACTACCTCACATGGCTCCTGCCTTCTGTGTATCATAACCATATACAGGACATAAGAGGGGATTTACAGCATCTGCAAATTTGTGTTATTATGAAACTGTTTAATTGGTTATAGGCTTGCTGAGCTCACAGTCATATAGTTATTTCTTTTTTTTAGTTTAGATCTTTGGTGTCTTCATTGTTGCAGCCTTTGTAAGCTTAAACCAGTTTGGAATTTCCTCATTGATATCATTTGTAGTGTTACGGTTATATATTTTTGAATAATACGTAAAGACTTGTGTGTTCTAGAAATACCAAAACTTTTGACACATAACTACCAATGTTGGTTTGACCGATTCATTATATCTGATTTTAATACATTACATTGGATGGTGTTCCAATTTAGATGGAGCATATCCACTTTTTAACACTTTTATTTCCAAAGTCGTTCCTCTAAATAGAAGTTTAATTCTCATGAAGTTTGATTAGCTGTATGTGCTAGTTTAAGATGAACAAAACAGGGAATTGGTTGTCTTCAACCTAAACTTTATTCCATAGCTGTTTTTTTAACTCATGGACCTGTACATATTTGGTTGTTGTCTTTAGAGTAGTCACACTTGTTTAAAAAATGTTCAGTGGTTGTTAAAGATGAGCTGCAGTTTTTCTATAGGCCCTTTGGCTTATATTATCTCAAAATCTATTATGCCATTTTAGCTAATGCTTAACAACCATATTCAAAGCAGCTGCTTTATGATCAAAGGGTGGAGCTTATTGATGCTTGAAAATGAATGGCAGAGATTATTCCAACTTTAAAAAAACTTTAGAAATTTGTAATTCTCCAGTTACCGTGTGGGTTTCTGATTTCATTTTTGTTTCTATTTCTATTGTATTGAGATAAAAGTGGTTAGTGTCTGCAGATGGGAGCCAGACCTGACCCAAACAAATTTATACCTGTGTTGATCCAATACTAGTGTGGAAAGTCACTGTGTTAAGCTGCAGGGAAAGACATGGAAGGCAAAGAGAATTTTGTCCACTCTGGGCCTGCACATATTTACACAGTGCTGCTCAGCACACTTTAAAAATAAATAAACGAATAAAGCAAATGGAAAGGATTTAGGCTTGAACTGGTTGTTTGTCCCAGTCAAGTTCAGTTTATTCTTATGAGTGCTGTCAACCACTTTGTTTAACACTTTTATTTGGATGCAAAAGAAGTGTTAGGGGGAAAAAAGGTAAATAAACTTTTGGGTTTTACACTTTCTATGAATCCAGTATTCATAATGCATTATTAGTGCATTTATAAGCTTATTAATGCTTTGTAACATTTGTTGTAAACCTTTGTTTATGTACATAGATGCTAATAATAATAGTCATAAATTGTTATAACATATTACACAAGGATTTTACACAAGGATATTTTTAACACAAACAGACATAATTCCTTATAAAATAAAGTTATGTAAACGTTTGATTCTTTGGATGTTTAATTTGATAAACCATTAAAATATATAATTTATAATGCATTATGCCACTTTATGATATAAAACCTTGTGGCATGTTCTCTAACACTTAGTGTAGTTATGTACATCTATGGACATTAACAAAGGCTTATGACAAACATTATAAATCATAATGAATATTTTATAACGCTTTATAAATGTGTTAATTATGCATTATGAATACTGGGTTAAGGTAAAGGGTTACTTATGATGTAGATCACAAAATTCTTTTACATTCAAAGGACCTTCAGTAAATGACTCATGTATTCATGTGACTAAATGTATTCATAAAGTTTTGTAGATTTTAATCTTTTGTTTCTCTTTCTAAAAGACAACCAATAAGTGAATTAAAGTTAACTGGGAAATAATAAAATCTTAAAATAAAAATATTAAAATTTCTGTGATATTATTTTTTTTAACTAACTTAAATATTTAAAGTGAGATCAGTGCCTAGGAGAATTTTGTAAGTCAAAGTTGCACAAAAGACATTACAATAAGTTTCTGTAATTACTTGATCGTTTGTGAACTAAGAAAAAGACTGAGCATCTTTTATAGAACAATGTTTTTTAAAGCTTTGAAATTTACGCTCAAGAAATACCGAAATTTGTCATGGTCATGTTTTTTAACCTTAAACATTTAAACCTGTAGATAAATCTTACACATAAATGTCAAACATGTGTATTCCATACCATTGCTCAGATAGAGAAACATTTTGCAGGAATGCAGGCTATGAAAATAATTTGTATACTGTAATGTGTAACATAAGCTGGTAGGTTTTGACTTGCACTAAAGTTAATTTCCTATGTTTTGATAAATCAAATGTGGATTTACTGATATGACTTTTTCACAGACCAAGTAAGACATTAGTACAAATGGCATTGGGTTCTAAAAGATAAGAGTACTTATTAAAGTCAACATTAGTTAAGCAATATTTTCACAGACTTTAATTTTAGCAGTTTGAAAGTGGATACATTCAGTGGATTTCAGTTTTACACAAGATATTATAGCAGAATAACAGTTTGAACTCGTGAACAAAATCAGATTTATAGACTGATAATGGTATGTTGGCTGAGTTATCCTATCTGGATTTGAAGCCTGGTGCTACAGTGTGAGATAATCGGTGTGTAAGTGTGGTTTTGCTAGTGCTATGAATGTTCTTCCAAAATGCCATTTGTGGTCTGTATATACATATGTATGTATGTAGACAGTGTGTGTGTGTGTATGTTGAATAGCTTTACATGGATTTCCCCTCTTTGTGGTGGATGTAAAACAATATTAAAGGCCGATAAACCATATATAAGAATTTGTCCATCAAATTCTCCCTCCCCCCATGTCCCAGGTCACTTATAAACTCAGTATTCCTGTCTGTTTTTAAATCCATGGTAAGCTGTTTATATATTTATATGGTTTAGCATCACCGGTAGGTTATATATTATTTGGCTTAGATACTGATGCCATTAGTTGTACTTTTTCTCAGGAATGCGCTGCATGCTTGAGCTCTGTGAACTGCACAGAAGCAACTTCCCATTATGTTTCTGGAACCAGTCCATGGTTAACCTTCTTAATTTATTTTCCTGCTAAAAGTGTTCCACCCTAAACAACTGTCACGAAGGGTTGAACTGCGTCAGCCACATTGCATGTGTTCAAACATCCTTGCATAGCTATCATCAATGCTAACAAGAAGGGTTTATCGATTTATACTGCTTTAATTTCTGACCATCAGCAGTGCAATTGAAATGTTTCATCTATACAAGCTTGCTTCTGTTCGTTAATCCTTTTTTTTCTTTGCTTACTTAAATCTTGCTATTGCACTAAAATCAGTCATCTTTCAAGTGTCAATTTTGAGAGTTCACATTTAACTTAAGCAATGCATCTGTCGTTACTGTTATCACATTTATCTACATCAAAAATGTCATGCCCACATGCACATTGTCACGAGATGTTTGCTCTTTAACGTACATATACATACATAACATACCACCAAGGTATTTGACGAATGCAGAACAAAAATATTGTTCTGGTGGTTGACAAATGCTTTACCTGTGAAACACAATAGCATTTTCTGCACAGTTGTGTGAATATGAGCTGTTGTTTTGTTGTGCTAGTGTTAAGCACATGTGCATAGGAGAAAAGTCATATAACGTTCAGATCAGTCCCATTGAAGTAACCACTAATCAGATGCTTATTGAAATTTACTAGTTAAATGTTTTAAAAGCTTCTAATTAATTTATCACAGCCCTGTAATTGATTTTGAGTCACAATGAAGCATAACATTTTATTTTGTTAATTTTAGCAAGACCTTTTTGTGTTTTGGGCATGTCAGTGAAATTGTACTCTGACAAACCCCAAAACAATGTAAATTAGCTAAGATTGAATTAAATTGTTCACAATATCCATACACATAAATATATATATAAAAAATGAAAAGCCTGAGTAACTGCAATCACTTTAGAACATACAATACGCAATATCATGTTACTTAAGTGATATTGTAATAACTTACAAGGTGAGATAAAGTCTGTTAGACATTGAAGGAGTAGCACAATAGAGCCGTTTTCAACACCTGAAGCAAAAGGTTGATTTAAAAAAAAAAAAAAAAAGGTTTTCTAGAGGTCATTTATTAGATTAATGCCCATTTTTATTCAGATCTTAAGAGATCCCTTGCCTTAACTATCTGTGTTCCACCTCAAATTACATATCATACAATTCTGGTTTATCTTTTTAAAGAGCTTATTAAAGCAGCTATGAAATTTGCAATTTGAACACACGCTATAATTAGCTTTCGGTAAAATAAGAAATAATAAAGAGGACATATTTTTTTACTTAGTGTGTAAATGAGAATTTTTTTCAATGTAGCTTAATGTAAACTTTTTCAGCTGCTTAAATTGCCTAGTTGTTATAACTTGTAATGTAATCCCTATTTCTTACTGATGTGTATCGACTTGTTCTCACAGACTTTCAGGATCAAAGTTCAGCTTAAACTGATGCTACAGAACTGATATTGATGTAGGCAGAGAGGTGCTAGCGGCTGATATGAAATGTGTGACAGGATACAAGTACTGCTTTCATTTACTTTTGCCATTATGCAATTGGAATAGAGTGTGCAAACTACCCATGCACACTGGACTCACCAGAAAAGGTTGTTGGAAGGATTAGAGATGCAGGACGTGTTTTTGGCATAGGTAAATGGAGATGTAGAGAAATAGTTTATGTAACATTTCTTGTATGTCCAAAATAATATATTTGTGAACCCTTATGCATGAGAATTATTTTATTCGTCATGAAGGGCCATGCAACTGAAACAATGAAAGATGTGCACATGTGGGTTAACAACTACAAAAATGTTGAAAATGGATAAAATGCTTTTCTTATTTTAAAAGCATTAACAAAAACATGCCATTGTTTCTGCAGGTATTAAATGTTCTGTTTGTTAAATATAAACTTACTATTAAATATTTTTTATATATTCAGAATATGTTAATGTTGAAAGCATTATTGATGAACAAGAATCGTTTCAAATACGACATGTTTCAAACTAGCAGATTTTAAGAACATGTGGATTTGATTTTTCTGTGAAAAGAGGTCATTTCTGATTCATTTTATTTTACACGCTTTTCCATTCCAAAGAATGAGGGTCAACAATTTATGTTCTGCATATTTGAGGTAACATACTTGGCTTTTATTAATTCCAATAAAAATATGCGGATTCCGTTTGTCTCATAGAAAACCCACCTACGAGTTGCTGAACTGTTTTTTTTAACCATTGCCTTATTTAAGCCTGTCGGTTGAGACAGTTACATAAACAACACTGGCATCTGCTTCACGTGCTGCTTGTGGGTTAAGGGCTTTTGGGCTTCTAATTAATTTCAGAACATAGGAGATAAAGGATTTTTATTGTTTATTGCTTCAGGAAGATTTAAAATGTCTAAAATTGTCTAACAGGTCAATAAACATTTTTATGAATTGTTTTAAAACTTTAAAATGATTATATTTATATAGCTCTATTTTTCATACTACAAGCTATTAAAACAAAATATGTAATGAGGTACAATAAGCCAAAAATATATATGTAACTGCCTACCTAAGCAGTTTATATTAACATTTCACTTTTTCGTGCCTACCCCTTTAAGGACATTAGGAATGTTCAATGTCCCCAAGTTCTAAGGCTTCTAAGGTACCAAGGTTAGAATTAAGTGTTAAAAGTGTTCTTTTCCGGTGTTAAGAAATTTATACTTTCTAAAGTGGCATATACTTACTTTAATGCAGCTAATGAGGTTTGTGTCTATCTAAAGATTTCATTTCATTTCCTAGTATTAATGTGAACTGATAAGCAATTTTGTGATATGTCTGTGGTTTGAATTTAAATTCATGTTGTTAAATGAAGCAAAGATTGCTATTGAGACTGTTATTTGTGTTACAGTTCTCACGTTTAGGATTAAACCTAAACCTTGTGCTGTCTTTATGGCGTCAAAAAGGGTCCAAAAGTTTTGAGAACTCAATAACAGAATTCGTAAGCAATTTTCTTCGTTGCACATTTTTGCGCTCGCGCTTCACATTATTGCGCTTGCGCTTCACATTTTTGCGCTCGCGCTTCTCATTTTTGTGATCATGTTCGATTTTTTAATAGACAGACGGGATCTAGACAGTAATTGGCTGCTCGAGAAAAGTCCAGCCCACTCAGCCATGCTACACTATGACAAATTGTGGATAAACACATTTTAAAAAGTGGGACTGGAAAAAAAAATAATGAAAATTAAAAGAGCTGATAGAAGTAACCAAACTCTCAACTCATTTTTCAAAAACAAAACACGTTTCGCGCAGATTCGCTGATGTCACCGGATGGGTAGCATGGCTGGGTGGGCTGGATTTATCTCGAGCAGCCAATTACTGTCTAGATCCCGCCCACCCGTTAAAACGGGTCCTAAATACAAAAATCCAACGCGAGAAATTTTTAGGCGCAAGGGAATGAAACGCTGGCGAAAAAATAAGAAGCACGAATGAAAAAATGTGCAACGAAGAAAAAACAGATTTTGTTTTTATGTTCTCCAAACTTTTGGACCCTTTTTGACGCCATAGTTTACATTACAAATTATTATTTGTACATTGCATCAGTGTTTTTATTTATTGAATAGCCTCCTGCACATTTGCTTCTAAAAGTCTGTGAACTATATTTTCTAGCCACTTCTCAACTCGGGCTTGTGATCATTTTCCAGCAATGTACATTGATGTACATTTATGATTAATTTGCAAGTAATTGGTCGCTTCTTGGTAGACTTTTGCATTACATTTTTTTTTGCCTCAATATATTTGCGAACTGGAATAGTGTGATTGAAAATTCATTTAGAGTAATTCATTAAGTTACTTATTTCTTATGCCATAATTTCTTTATCATATGCAAATTGTAACAAGGGTTCAACTATGGGTTACAAAGTGGGTTACATTTAGTTTAAAACCTAATAATGATCAAGTTAAAGCAATCTGAAACCAACACTGTCTGCTATACTACCAGAAAATGCCATGTGTGAGACACTTTTAGCAAATAATTTACAGTTTTTGATAAACAAATTCCAATTTTGTGTAAGCAGGCACCCATGACAATGAGGAACGAGTTTTTCGAGAGAGAATTCGGCCCAGGAAGAGACAGGGAGCGGTACGGAGGAGAGTGCATCAGGTCAACGGTCACAAGTTCATGGCTACCTACCTGAGACAGCCAACATACTGTTCACACTGCCGTGAATTTATTTGGTGAGTTCTTTTCTGCGCCTTACCAACTTTTCTGTGAAAGTAACTAGTTGCCACTTTAAGTAAAGTGTTAGTGTTAGATTGAAAATATTTGCAATAATTACTGAAATTCCTCATTGCTTCCTTCCTTTCATGATGCTGTTTCTTTTGCGGAGATGTCTGCTTATATAAGCACTGTATGTCAGAAACAGTGCTATATTGGTAGCCTGCTGTGCCTGCCAAGACCACTCAAGGGCTCTTGGTCACAGGACAGGAGGTCTCACAGCAAAATTCAGATTCTGTTGTCTTTTACTTTTGTGCTGATTTGTCATATTTTAAGTATCTATCTAGCTGAGTCACTTTTTATTTAATATGTACTGATCTTGATTGTACTGTTAAGGTTATATTTTGGTTATTGCTATTTTGTTACTGCAAGAATGTTTGATTTAGTGTTTAGACAATGTTATTTCTATGTGGAGTTTGCATGTTCATTACATGTCTGCATAGGGTTTTCTTTGAACACTCCAGTTTTCTTTAAAGACATACAACAGATTGCCAAAAGTATTCGCTCACCTGCCTTGACTCATATATGAGCTTAGTTGACATCTTATTCCTAATCCATAGGGTTCAATATGCTGTCCCTAGAAAAGCTTCAATTCTTCTGCGAAGGGTGTTCACAAGTTTTAGGAGTGTGTTTATGGGTATTTCTGACCATTCTTCCAGAAGCACATTTGTGAGGTCATGCACTGATGTTAGACAAGAAGGCCTGACTTAGTCTCCGCTCTAATTCATCCCAAAGATGTTCTATCAGGTTAAGGTCAGGAGTCTGTGCAGACCAGTCAAGTTCATCCACGCCAGATTCTGTCATCTAGGTCTTTATGAACCTTGCTTTGTGCATTGGTGTACTATCATGTTGGAAGAGGAAGGGTCCAGCTCCAAACTGTTTCCACAAAGTTGGGAGAATGGACTTTTCCAAAATGTCTGAGTTTGCTGAAGCATTCAAAGTTCCTTTCCCTGGAACTAAGGGACCAATCCGAGCTCCTTAAAACCAACCCAACAGCACAATCCCTTTGCACTTGGTGATTTAAGGCTTGGATGCAGCTGCTCAACCATGGAAACCTATTCCATGAATTTCTCTGTGCACTGTTCTTGAGCTATTTTGAAGGCCACATAAGGTGTGGAGTTTTGTAGTGATTGACTCTGCGGGTCAGTATCCGTCAGTTTACGTGACCTATCACTTCATGGCCGAGTTGCTGTCGTTCCCAAACTCTTCCATGTTTTTATAATACAGCTGACAATTGCCTGTGGAATATTTAGGAGCGAGGAAATTTCATGACTTAATTTGTTGGGCAGAGGCAACAAATAAGCTCCTGAGAGCGAGTCATTCTTCACAAATATTTGTAAAAACAGTCTAAATTCCTGGTTGCTTGATTTTATACACCTATGGCCATGGAATTGATTTTGAACGCCTGATTTTAATAATTTGGGTGGGTGAGCAAACACTTTTGCCATTATATTGTACTAGTCAGAGAATGGAAGTTATTAAATTACCCCTGTTGTGTCGTTTGCTTAACTTCTCCTCAATAATACAGAATGTGATCCAGAATCCCCCTACCTATAATTTAGTTTCATGAGGAATTGAGTATCTGTCGAGCACTGCGATTATATGTACAGTAACACACATTAACATTCATATTCACTTAATTAGTTACATATGAATGTTTGTTTAAAAGAACAACAGCAAGTCTTCAAAAGGCACTGTGCTATTGGTTTACCAGCACTGTAATATTGTTGCTTATTGATACTATTATCAGTACTTTGGTATAGCTAAATGCTAGTACTTGATCTGACAAAAAGTGGTATTGATATCTTTTCATGCTATATTTTTGTTCCTTGAATTGTTTAACTGTGAGATAATAATAACTGTGCTGTTTGGTACATTTTAAAGGATATGCACTTATTTTTACTTTAAATCAATAGCACATTAACAGTAATCAGGATCGGGTTCGTTTTTTGGAAGAGGGTTTAAATTATACATTAAATACATTACATTACATTAAACTGTTACATTATATAACAGTTTCAAGCAAAATAAATATAAACACATAAAGGGAATGTTTGAAGTGCTATATTTAAATGAGGCAGAGCTGATTATGTGTCCATGTTTATTAATGAAGTGATTTCAGAAAGCTGTGAAAACATGGTCTGTTCCTGACCAAGTATAATGAATTATTCGTTTTTTTTTTTTACAGGGGTGTGCTAGGAAAACAAGGCTATCAGTGTCAAGGTAATCATGTTTTATTATTCCTACATCATTTATTTACAGTACCAACTGATAAATCCAAAGTAATCCATAGTGTTTTCTTGTGCTCTCTCTCTTTGTTGTGCTGGTTAGTTTGCACATGTGTGGTCCACAAACGCTGTCATGAACTTATTATTACTAAGTGTGCAGGCCTGAAGAAACAAGAGGACATGACTGAAGAGGTAGGCATAGTAGAAATGGTAAATATGCTATTGTTTACATTCAAATCTATCCCAAATAGCTAAAATCAATGTAAGGATTATTGTTTTTTTATTAACAATCCTCTTTGCTTACATGCTCCCTCTACAGGTGGGCTCTCAGCGCTTCAGCGTCAACATGCCTCACAAATTTGGTATTCACAACTACAAAGTTCCCACCTTTTGTGACCACTGTGGTTCTTTATTGTGGGGGCTGATGAGGCAAGGACTGCAATGCAAAGGTGGGTTAAATGTGGAAACGAAAGAATTATACAGCAACACACACAAACCTTAACACCACACACACACACACACACACACACACACACACACACACACACACACACGCGCGCGAAAACCACAAACACAATTTTTACTGAAATCACTGTCAATTTAGTGTTATTTACTTTGATATTCCCTCAGAGTATTATTGTTATATATCTGTCCATCATATTTTTGATTCATCGATTATTAATCGAATAAAAAGAAAAACAAGACAATATTAAAGACTTTAGAGAACTAATGTTGTGATTGCATAAGGAACACACAACCTACTATTATTAAAAATGTGTGTTTACATGAAGAATTAACCCGACAGTTACATTAATTAAATTTTTTATCAATATTTAATAACATTTACATTTAGTCATTCAGCAAACACTTTATCCAAAGCGACTTACAAATGTGAGAACAGTGTATTAAGTGTAAGAAAAATAGAACTTGTTACTAATGTTAGCTTGACTAAAATTACGGCTTGTATTGGAACTGCTTATGACACATTTAAGTTGGAATACTTAATATGCTAAAGCTTGTTCGCTAAAGTGTGTAATATAAATGTACTAAGAAAAACAAAATGTTTAACTGCTCTAGCAGGCTCTAGTAACATTGAATGAGAGAAAAAGGAGAAATTACTCTACTACGATCTTACAGTGAATCTTTTTCACCCAAATCATGCTTCCTTTTTCAGGTGCTCATGCAGTGATGTGCTGCTGTGTACTTTTTGCACCTAAAAAGGCATTAATGTAAATTGCTCCCAGAATTTTAATGACTTGGATATTACATTTCTTTCTCTGCTTGAGCTAACATTACCCGCTGCTGTTACCGCCGCCGCCATTTTTCATGTGCTTTTTCCAGAGTTTGTCATGTGAGCTACGCAAGACATGGCTCTTGGTTCCTTCTTTTTTTTTAAGGCAGTCGACAGCTTAATGGTGCTTTACTGTCATGGCTTTGATTGGTTTACTGCCACATATTAGGGCGTAGCAACTGTACTTGTGTATATAATTCTTTAGACCCAACTAATCGATTATTAAATTAGTTGCCAGCTATTTTAATAATATATTTTAATCAATTGAATTGATTAGTTGTTGCAGGCCTAAATAATAATAACAATAGTAATAATAATAATAATAATAATTTTAGCACATTTGCCTCTCGCGCTGTGGATTCCCGGTTCAAATTCCCATCTGGATGGAGTTCTCATGTTGTCCCGTGTCTGTGTGTGTTTCCTCCGGGTTCTCTGGTTTCCTCCCACATCCCAAACATGGATTTAAGGTAAATTGGCTACTCTAAATTGCCCCTATAGTATGCCCAGCGATAGATTGGGGTCCTGTCCTGGATGTATACGCCCAGCACTTGAAACATTCTTCTCTGGATGGGCATTGAGAATGAATAATAAATGAATAATAATTCGTTTTAATAGTTTTGTAAGTATTGTTATGAGTTTATTTGGCAGCTTTCACAAATTAAAAGTTGCTTAAATATCTCATCTCATCATCATCTGCTTAATCCTATACTAGAGTATAGGATTCCCCATGCTCATTCAAGGGAGAACTTTTAGGCCTCAAGACAGGGCACCAATCTATCGCTGGGCACACACTCACACAAACAGATGCACTATATAGGGGCAGTTTAGAGCAGCCAATTTACCTCAAATTCATGTTTTTGGATTGTTGGTAAAAAACCTGAAAAAAAAACTTACACACACACGGACAACGTAGAAACACTAAGCTTCCCAGCCATTAATTTAAACATTGGATCTTAAATTAACGTTCCAATTAGTAAAATAAATTAAATTAAAGAGTCCCCTGAATGTACAAGAATGTCCTTTATTAGAGTGTAGTCTGCAGAGACGGTTGGTAGTCAGGGTTTTTTTTTTTTTTTTTTTACATTTTTTTCATCAGTCACCTTGAGAATCAGCATAAATTGGTCAGGAGGTTTGAAAAACTCCTTTTTTTGCAATGAATTTTTCTTTTGCAATAAATGTCAAAAGTCCAGTTATAATATTTTTGTCTCCTACTTTTAGATCGTCTGGTAAAGCTTTAGGTCATATTTTTGCAGCAGTCTTTAGGAACATTCAATTAATATTAAAAGGAAACTAATGAAATTAAATTGGGCAAAATGTGCTGAATTCTAAAGTCTGATTTACTGTGAAATTGTGTTATACGCACAATTATTTTGGATTTTTGAGATTATGTATTTAATCGATCAATGATTATTATCTTTCCTTTTTAGTTTGTAAGATGAATGTACACAGACGCTGTGAAAGTAATGTAGCACCCAATTGTGGTGTGAATGCACGAGGCATTGCCAAAGTACTGTCAGACCTGGGAGTGACGCCTGATAAGATCTCCGGGAGTGTACAGAGAAGAAAGAAGGCAAGTGTGAAATCAGTACATTCTGAAATACATATAGGCACTGCAAAGATTAGCATATAAGCATTTATCAGTGATTGACATGCATTTACTTTCCACAAAGCTACCAAATCTAACACAGATGCACAGTTACACCTCTTTCCCATTGTTTATTCACAATAATGCACAACCTTGAGTGCCTTATTGTTTTTATATAACAGTTACCAACACACTACAATACAAAAACAAGTTTTGATTCATAAATGTGTTTACTGAAAGCAAAATCGCTTTCGAGACATAATCCAGTCCTGAGCACCTGCAATAAATCCAGTATTCATAATAAAAAATGTAAAACATAAAAAGCATAGTTAGATATATTTAAATAACCACGTAGTAAAATTTCTTGCAAACAAATTACGACAGTGTTTGATGACTGAGTTGCAAGCATGCCAACCTTACATTTACACACTTGTAAATGTAAGGACACACTCGCATGTAACACACTTCTTTTATACACGCAGTCTGAACAAGCAAGCCCAATATTTTTTATGAGAATAAAAGCATAAAGCAGTACATATTTACGTCTCTGCGTCTCTTATGAGTGACTGAAAAAGCATTCAAAAGAAGTCTGATGTTGTATTACTAGACGCATTTTAGTGAAAAAAAAACTTTGATGCAGAAGCGCACTGTGAGTGCCTTCAATAAATCCAGTATTTATACTGGAGGGAAAAAATAAAAGGGATTTAAATGCTAATCAGTATCTTTATATTTATGTTTTATTTATGTCTCTGCGTCTCTTATTTATAAATGACTGAAATCGGGACGCATTCAAATGGTGCTGTATAAAACTTACGTACCTGCAATAAAGCCTGTATTTATAATAAAAACATAAAACATGAAAACTATAGTTGGATATATTTACAGCTGTTGGCATGTGAACGTAATTACGTAGTATGTAGCACGCATTTTGCCAGCCGTACATAGCTGGAGAAACAGCAGTAGTACAGAGTCTGTGTTCGATGCATCTGCTGAAGTTCAAAGTAAGCTGGTATTTAATTTCCAATTAGTTTCTGTAGTATATTATATTTTGGTCTCTGGGTGTTTTATTTATGAATGACTTAAAACTTGTCCAGCTTTCTAGTGTTAAAATGAACCCTGACCGCATGTAATATATTACCAGTTTCTTTAATGATTAAATACTGCCTTCTAGTGGCCAAATTACAGAGCATAGTTTAAGATAAACTTCAGGAAAACAATGTTTTATATCACACATTTATACAAATTTGAAGTGATCAGAGGTGTTGTTACGAGTGCGCGTAGAGAGCCGAAAGGGGAACTCGGAGCGGCGAGCTGGAAGGAGCAGGTTGCCAGACGAGGGTGAATGCAAAAGGATATTTATTATGTGCCGCGGAAAGCGCAGACACAGAACGAAGCATAACACGCAAACGCAACAACACAAATGATAACCGACGCCACGAGACGGAAGGGACAGGCATAAATACAAAAAGGGTAGGAGTCACATGGCGAAGAGAACCAATAACAAAGCAGGGGGAGTTAATTAACTGATTAAACATAAATGAAGTAAATTAACACAAACCAAAAACAGGGAAGAAGCGCCTAGCTTCTTACATAAACACACTAAACTTAGAGTAAAAGGTAATTCTGGGTAAATCATTTTTAATCGAATTGAAGTGTGAAGCCTTTAAAAAAACTTAAAGTGTTAAACCCAACTTTATGGGACTTAATTTAAAACTGTTCTTTTTGCTGTGCAAAGGACAGATAATTACTGGATGTTTAAACCTGCCACCCATCTACAGGCTCTGCCCACCGCGCCGTCATGCCACACACTCATATAGTAATTTTCAAGGGAGGAATTATGTTATTAATCTTTATTACACTGGTAACTACACTACGTAAATGAACAGTTAAAACATACATTTTTATAATGCGTTATGTCACATTGTGTAATAAAGAATTATGGAATATTATAATAACACATTACATACGTGTTTATATACTGGTTATGTATCTGTATACATTAACAGAAGTTTATGACAAAATTATTCATAAGCTTCATGAATGTGTTTATTATGCATTATGAATACTAGATTCATTGGTAGTATTTTAAAAGGTTAGAGAAAAATGACACTAATTTAGAATGTATAAGAGTCTAATTCTGATCTCTGTAGTGAAGGAATGTTTTCTGGGGAACTTTGGCCACACTAAGAGGAAATCTAATACTTTTTTAATGTCATGGACTTGATGGAAATGGAATATAAATGGATCCCAACCTTTATTCACCAACTTAAATGAAGGACAAAATACACGTGGTGTAAAGGACACAGAGTTAAGAGTGATAAGTGTCTGTAAGCTAATGAGTGGTGAACAGGCCAAGGTCAATGGCTTTCAGCAATGTGCCTGTGCCACTGTACCATCTTGCTACTTAAATATAGTGGAAATATGTGTTGGGCTTTTAACACCTTGAAACATGGAAGAAGATGGAATATGAAATATGGGCATGTAATGGCTTTTTAATGATGACCCAACCCTCCACTGTGCCCTGAGATGGCATGAGATTGGAAATTGGAGGTGAACCTTGAAATCACAGCACTAAGTGCTTGTATTGCACTGTAACTTCTTTCCTCTGTATGGATAAATATATTTGAGATAAATTACAACTGTCTTTCTTACATGTAGCATGCTACTGTTCTAAATGTATTATGCAATATGAATAGTTGTATTTTTGATGTTTAGATTCCAAAGATCCTTCTTTGAAAACCTAAACAATGACTTTAAAATCAAATTGAATATAATGGTGCACATTTAAAAGGTGAATAGCATTTTTAGGTGATATGCATTAGTAAAACAAATGAAAACATATATGTTTAATTAACTATTTTGGCATATATTGTTACATATTAGAAACATCAAAAATAAGTAAGTTCAACATCCCCTTAATTAATATATATTATAAAACAATCGTAGGGTTATGAAGTCTGTTCTCCCCTCTATAATGCTTAATGTCCTCTAACGTATTTTACACCCAATTAAATGACACTTTTGTTTCCTTGCATCAAGGGCTTGACTCTACTGACTTGTCACCATCCTTGGGCCCAATCAATTTCATTACTTTAGTTACAGCCAGACTTCACTAAAGCTGTGCCCTTAAACTTCAGCTTCTTTCTGGATCAATCAATAGCCCCCTTTCTTGCCAATCTTTCATTTAAAGCTCATGTACTTCAAGCCATCATATAAAACAAGATGGAGCATTAGTTTAGCTTATATTAGTTTTTTTTTTTGTCTGAGAAATTCCAGCTTGACACCCCATTCAAAAAGTAGAGAGGGAAGCTACTCGCTAGGGATAATTAGAAGATGCAGCATCTGATTATATCTGCATAATAATGCAGTGGCAGTGGTTTAATTTATTTAAACAATCCGTTTTAAGTTAGAAAAAGTAAAATAAATAAAGTCATTAGGCTTAAAAGGCTGTATTTGAGTTTTTTCATAAACTGTAATTTTCCTAATTAATATCACACATGTTGATTATCTGCCCATGGCCATCCAGGGTGAATGTCTCGGGCGCTGGCTGGATAAACCAGGTAAGTTCAAGTAATTTATTTATATAGCGCTTTTTACAACCGTGTTGTCACCAAGCAGCTTTACAAAACCTAGGTTTTGTAAAGTCCAAAACCTAAACCCCCAAAGAGCAAGCTGAAGTGACAGGGGCAAGAAAAAACTCCCTTTTATGATGTTATTTTTAAGAAGAAACCTTGGGAGAAAGCAACCACGGGTGTTGTTGCCATTATGTAAGGTTTATATAAATTAAGATATAAGCTTAGCTTTGATGGAGATGTACAGTGAAGGCCTTCTGATGTAGCCGATGATGAGATGAATCAGCTGGATTGTGGAGATTCACTGATGGAGATCCAGCGGAGATCCAGCTTGTGGGTTTATCAGATTTACTCTGATTTGTCTTGAGTTCCGTGTCAGATCCGATAAAAATACAGTTTACAAATGGATTCCGAAAAATGTTTTAAAAGAAACAGTTTAAATATGTGTAAAAGGAAAGGAAAAGTGCTAGCCGTAAATGTTAGCGGCTAATGCTAATTCATACAGCAGAAAAAAGCCGAAAAGATAACGGTGGGAAAAAAAGCTAAACAATGTACACATAATGGAAGTAACAAAATAATACTTAGTTCAGCTTTCTTGGTTGAAAAAAAAGCTACAATTTAGTACAACATGACTGCTGCTGCTACACGCTGCTGCTAAACGCCGAATGTGATTAACGGAACTGACGACAAACCCAGGACAGAGCGCCAATCCAATGCTGGGCTCACGCTCACTCTGTCACTCTATCTTTCTGTTTTAGGTAGCTAATTTACGGTTTGTTTGTCTTCATTGCATTCATTTGACATCATTACAGGGAGTTTTTTCTTGCCACTGTTGCTTCGGCTTGCTCTTTGGGGGTTTAGGCTTTGGACTCTGTAA
>JAOUQT010344307.1:0-12704 GCA_025769995.1 Xyliphius kryptos | reverse complement strand
TCCAACAGTATTCTGTGCAGCCTTTACCTCCCTCTTCAGAGCTTTTCTGTCTACAGCAGATAATGTACTCCAGCACATTGATGCTGGAGTACATTATGCTCTCCACCACACATCTGTTAAAGGAGGTGAGGAGTGAGCTACCGTGTCCTGCTCTCCTCAGCCGTCTGAGGAAGTAGAGCCGCCGATGAGCCTTCCTGACCAGACTGGAAGTGTTGTTGCTCCAGGTGAGGTTGTTACTCAGATACCTATATAGATTTACTCTATAAAGGTATTTGTATGAGTAAAATGAAAATTGTACTTTTATTCTATAAACTAGGCGGCACGGTGGCTTAGTGGTTAGCATATTCGCCTCTCAGCGCTGGGGATTCCCGATTTGAATCCCAATCCCTGGATTCCAGGTAAATTAAATGCTGTAAATTGCCCTGTGTATGTGGCTTTGTGAGTGACTGTGTACCCAGCGATGGATTGGCGCCCTGTCCTGGGTGTATCTGCCCAACACCAGAGACGTTCTCCCCTGGATGGGAATGGGAAACCCCACCGTGACCCTCATAAAGGAATAAGCGGAAGATAATGAATGAATTAATTAATTCTATAAACTACTGGCAACATGTCTCTGAAATTCCAAGCAAAAATTTTGTATTCATTTGTAGAAAATGAGAAATTGTTAAAATAACAAAAAAGGTGCAGTGCTTTAAGACCTCAAATAATGCAAAAAAAAAAACCACATGATTATGTTCATTTAGAAACAACAAGATTTTGCAAATCAATATTTGTTGTAATAACCATGAACTCTGACCTTAACTGAGGCAAGTGAGGCCTTGTAAGAAGCGCGTGGCGCTTCTTCCCTTCGTTCGTTTTCATTTCAGTTAATTAATTTGTATTCCGTTCGTTTTAAGTAATTAACTGTTCAGTTAATGTTTCCCTCACCTGGCAACCTGCTCCTTCTCGGCTCGAAGCGGATGAGCTCCCGTTTGGCTTCCGACATGCACGCGTAACAGGCCTGCAGTTCTTTGTACGTTTTTTGGGGGTCTTTTGTGACCTCTTGGTCGAGTCGTCACTGTGCTTTCGCGATAATATTGGGTGGCCGGTCACTCCTGGGAAGGTTCACTACTGTTCCAGAAAAGCAGAGGTTTGCTATGCAATATGATTTTGAAATGTTTGAAAAAATAAACTACTGAAAAGTTATTCATTTATTCATTAATTTATTTATTCATTCATTCACTATCTTCTGCTTAATTCTCTACTAGGATCACGGGGGTTTCCCAATGCCTATCCAAGGAAAAATAGTTCGGGCTCTGGGCAGGTACACCCGGGATAGGGCACCAATCCATCACTGGGCACACACTCATACACACACACACAATATGGGGCAATTTAGAGCAGTCAATTTACATTTAATTCATGTTTTTTTTATTTCATGCGGGCACAGGGAGAACATGGAAACTCCACCCAGATTGGGATTTAAACCGGGAATCCCAAGCGCTGAAAGGTGAACGTGCTAACTACTATTCCATCCTGCCACCTGGAAAGCTAACGAAAAATGTAGTTAAACTAACAGCTTTGCTACATTTAGAGGCACTACCACCTATTACTGATTATTGCTTTGCCACCTTTAAACACTGCTGGGTCATTTACGGAGGATTGAGCTCCCATTTTTCTACTTTTGATTTACTTCATAAAAGCATCCAAGAGTTTCTTGCCAATGTCACCTTGACCTATTATTTAAGGTTTTAAGCTTTTTATATTAGTAAAACTGCTTTAAACCACTGTACTATTGGAATATAGAATTTTAATTTAAAAAAATCTTGAATAAACAATGCATACATTTGACACTGTGTGTCAGAGCAGCATGTTCTTGGGTCCAAATTATTCAATACTAGTGTTTTTTTTCTACATTTCATTTCTGCATTACATTTCATTTAGCACAGGCTTTACAGTGTAAGTCAGAAATGACCTTTGGGTTAAAGGGAACTTGTTGGTGGTAAAACAGGACCAAGCAACCTCACAACCTTACAAGGTATTTCTAATGGAGCCATCAGTTAAACCAATCAAATTGCTAAACAATCACGACATGATCTGTGATCTATCAGAGAGGAGCAAATAAACAAATCGCTGAACTGGCCACTTAAGATTTCAATCAAACCAACTCTTATTAAGACATTAACTTGCACAGGATGACAGAAGCTGTGAATAAAAGAGAGATAGAGAGAGAAGTGGGGAGTGGGGGTTTGATTCTAACTTAGAGGCGTTGATGGATGAGGGGAGCTGTGTCACTGTCATCTACACCCCCAGATTTGTATCCTTCACACAAACACCTCACTCTCTCTTTCTCAATTACAGAGCAAATCCAAAAGAGAATTCCCAGGCCATAAGCAGACCTCTTGACCAAACCCAGCAGCTTCAGTCTGATCAATCAAACACTTCAGAACATGTGATCCATCATGATCACATCCCACAGTGGCCTCTGTCTTATGTCCTGCCCCCAAAACACATAGACAAAAACACACACAAACACACACACAAATGCACATTGTGCCTGGGAATCCTACAGGCTCTCCTTTGATACCCAATATCAGTACAGTTGCCATCTTTATACATTGCTTGCTAGAACAAAAGGAAGTGGTTTTAGAATACATTACAAAATGATATATTATTTATATAAATGAGTAAGCACTGATTTGCTCTTTAATTAAGCCAGGCCGTGTTATCTCATATGTCTGCAATGTTATCAGCAATATTTGATGTTAGATTTAATCAAAATTCTAATATTAATAAAAAAAATATTTATTACCTGACAGTGGCTTTTACATTAAAAAATATACTTTTTTTACCCATCATTGACCATGAACATTAGATAATGGATATTTACATCTGGTCAAAGTTTGATATGCACAGATTTAAAGATGTGGTGAAGAGAATGCATGAGTGCAGAGGAAAACCAATTATGAATTGGCTAGAGGCTTTTTGGTATTAAAAGCAAAATTACATAAAGCTTAATAAGTGATTAAATTATATTTTAATCTTTGGATTCTTTGTTTGTTTAGGTTTTTTTTTTTTTTTTTTGCATTATGATGTAAAACAAAATTATTTAACATTTCTTAAAGTTTGTAATGAGCATTTACAATTTTTTTATTAGTCATTATGTACTGAAATTAATGTAATCTTCTTCATGGAGATAATAAACGACAACACTCATGCCTGTAAAGAGAGCTTATAAGCTTTTAAGCAAGTAGTTATAAGCACTTATAAAGTCATTTTCAGCAGAGAATATAGTTTAACAGAAACTTTTTAAAGCGTAATGATACTGGGGTGCGTTTCCCAAAACGTTCGTAAAGCTAAGTACTTCGTAACTTTATACTTTAGAACATTCTTAAAATTACGAACGTTTCCCAAAAGCCTTCGTAACTAACGTAGTACTTAAAGTTGTTCGTAAATCTAAGAGTAGTCTGACCCACTCGTAAGTCGGTAAGTTCTTCTTAACTTGAAGTTCACGTGAAAATCTGTCTCAGAAACGGAAGAGAGGTCTAATTATCCTTCTTAAAACGCATTGTTCTGTGCATGGCAACTACATACGTATGTTTACTAACATAAATTCATGAACATTTAAAATCGCTTTTGAAAGTGTAATTGCGTTACATCCAACGTTAACAGAAAACACGTCCAACCGTTTGAATGATGTTGTCAGTATACTTCTAGTATAAACGTGTGTTTGCGTGTATTCTTTGGTGTAGTACCGTTACCGACCACTCTGAAGGTCCTTAGATCAATCCTGCGCATAAATGTATGAGTTAAAATCATCGTAAACAACGTTTAAGTTGCTTAAGATAATGTTACTTGTTAACATACACATATAAATAACATAATTTAATTAATTGTCAGTTCTAATATGACTACTCAACAGAACACACATTGGCTTACTAAGCTTGTTATCCCTTAACCAATAGCTTAGCTCATCCTGGGAAAAATTCAGTTTACATAGTCGTCGTCTGACTAACGATGAGAGGTGAATTATGTGCCTATTTATAGGCTATGCATGCCATAGACATCAATTGAAAGTTAAATGTTTTAATTTATTTTTTCCATGAATGTAATGTGGATACTTATTTGTTGTTTTTTTATTACAATTATATAAATAACGATGTTTTTTGTGGCATAATAATAAGGAAACCTTAGTAAATCAGTCATTCATTTTAGAAAAGGCAATGCCTATTTAGCGCTGATGTGGGAGGCGGAGTCAACAAAAAGCTATTTAAAACTCGTTCGTAAGTTTGAAGACTAAGAAACACGTTGGGAAACACTCGTAAAATTGGGGTTCTTAAAGTTACGTCGTTCTTAAAGTTGTTCGTAAATCACTAAGATCTATGGCTTTCGGGAAACGCACCCCAGATTGATTAGATAGCAGCAGTTCTAGGTCGTGGCATCACCTAGACCTGACACAAGGGCAATTATGTCTCTAAATAGCCACCAAAGTGAATCATCTTTACAGTCATACTGCATTCTAACTTGATAGAACAAAGATGCTGAAACAACCTTGTTGTGAGTGTTAAACAACAAACCATGGACCGTTAATGAAAACAATAACAAAATTAATAATAAACAGGGAGCCATTTCCTGATAGTCACTAAACAGGTATCCTGTTGCTTATTAACCAATGTTTACTGTAAAGACCAGACCAGATTATGCTATGGAAAACCTTTTGTTTTTTTTTGTTATTTTTTTTAGTATTCAATTTAATTTTTAATTTTATTACACAGTATTTTTTAACAGTTTTGAATTGAGCAATAAAGCATGAGAGAGCATGCATTACTGTAAATAAACTCCAGGAAAGAGATGTTATTAGGTACGAAAAACAAGCAGAGTACACTTACACCTTTTTCTTGTGGTTTATTCACAATAATGCCCAATCTCAAGTGCCTTATTACTTTTATTAAACAGTTACCAGCATGCTATAGTTAAAAACAAGGTTTAATTTAGAAATGCATAAAATAAAAGCAAAGTCACTAATAATCCCATCTTTCGCGGCATAATGCAGTCCTTTCCACCCTGACTGGAAGTCAAAGATTTAAGGTTTCTTTAAAGATCAAATACAAATTGCAGAACGCAGTTTACGAAAAACTTAGATAAAACACTATATTATATGTCGCGCATTTATACAAATGTGAAGCAGTCAAAGGTGTAGGTTATTGTGAACAATATCACGCCTAGACAAGCAGCTCAGCCAATCAGATTCAAGGACGGAACTACTAGATTAATAATTAATATCAATGTAAAATCATGCATTCCTCTGGTACCCTATTGTTTTAATAATACAAATAATACAAATAGCCACACAGCTCTACATGTAATGTTAACGAGCATTACATTTTTGTCTCAAAATGATTCCTAAACATTCATTTCAAAGCATTAATCAAAACTGAATATGGAAATCACTGAGCCAATTCCTCCAAAGCTTTTCAGTTTGGCCTTAAGTTTAATTAATGTTTGTTTTTTAAATGAATGGTGCATTATCTGAAGGGACAACTGCTGTTCTAGTCCATCTGCGGTCACTCACACAGCCTTTGTTGTGACAAAGTGAAGTGGCCTCACTAAACCTATCCCATGTAATCCTATAGAAATAGGATTAGAACAAAATAAACTGCATCTTTGATTTTACAGACTGATTTATGGATTTAAGGATTACAGCTAATCCTCCACTCTTTAATTTACTCTTTTTGCTATTTAAAATTAGGCAGCTGGAAAAATCATAACGTATTAAAAAGTTATTGAAGTAGCTGAAACTTCAGATATTTCAAAGTCCCAGTGAGTAATAGTAGCAGCTTTAAAATGCTGTGTCTAAAAGCCTGAGCTTAGAAGAACAACTGAACAACAGATGCTTGTTATAACAGGACAGAAATATAAGATGCTCTATTTGGCTCATAGTGCAGGCATACAGACAGAAAACTGGGTATAAGGCATAAAGCTAAATCATTTTTGTCCTATTTATTCCAGTGTGCACATTTGGTGATGGCTCCATTTTGCATTTAATGTATGTTATTGAAAATCTACAGCACAATGCTTATTTATGAATATAAACTATCGTAAATCATGTAAGAATGTAATAAAACTTACTATCTGGGTTTTGCAATAAACCAAGAAAATAATAATAATAACAATAAGTTCAATTTATATAGTGCCTTTCTAGAATCCAAGGACACTTCACAATCATGAACTATATTAGCAACACTGCAATGGAATAGAAAATGTTTTAGTTGATTCTTAAAAGAGGACAGATCAGAACAGTCACGAAGAGTTTGAGGTAACATAAAACGATCTGCCGTCATCTACTTTAATTTAAATCGAGGAACTGTCAAAAGTCCAGTGCCAGTACACCAGAGAATGCAATTGGAAACATATAAATAAATAAGTTCCCTGAGGTAGGAAGGGGCAAGACCATGCATTATTTTAAAAGTGAGAAGAAGAATCATATATTCAATATGGGAGGAGGTCGGCAACCAGTGAAGTTCTTTTAGAAACAGGTGTGATATGTGCAGAATTTTTTGTAAAAGTAAGAGCCATTGCAGCTGGATTTTGTTCATACTGGAGACGGTTAAGCAGAGTGGAAGGAATGCTAAAAAATTGTGAATTACAGTAATTGAGCCAAGAGAAAATGAAAGCATGAACCAACATTTCAACAGAATCTGATAGAAAAGGACAGAGGCGAGCTATTTGTCTAAGGTAGAAAAATGCAGTCCTGGTCAAAGTTTTAATACGGGATTCAAAGGTTAGAGAGCAGTCAAACAGAACACCAAGATTAGTAATGACTTTGACCGTTTGAATTGATACACCATCAAAAGTGATGTGAGGGATTTTGGCAATTGGGGACTTGGAGCCAACCAACAGAACCTCAGCCTGTCCTGCATTCAGACTGAGATAGTTCATAAAGGTTATATCTACTGACACAATAACATTTGGCTAAAGAAGTCAGCATAAAACATCAATTGTGACCTTTACAGTTTCAGTGTTGTGAAGTTCCAACAACAGCCTGTTTAGCAACAACAATCCAGTTACTGTCACAATTATAGTAATAAATTATAGTAAGTATAGGCAGTTTCATTTTAAAGCAGTTTAAACACTTTATGCAACAAATAATAATCTTTATAGATGTTTTCTTACTACTAAGTTTTACTTTACAATAACAGAATGACTACGGGTCTCAAAATATTATAAGGCTGTTTTATAAGTGCATTCCTTATGTAATAATACAACAAGGACTACAGAGTTTGTGTTTTCTGGCAAAAACTCAAGCAGTTTGCAGAGACATTAAATAGATGAGCTCTTCTTACAGAGCAAGAACAGTACAATTTTTGTTGGTTAATTTAAAGCATTAGGGGAATTTATTTAAACAAATAATCAAAAATAAAGTTTCAAAATGTAAATCAAGAAGTTCATTAACTTTTAATTCCACAAAATTATAAATACTTATGTTTGTTATTAAGGGTGGATTTTCCGTCAGCAAAAAGCATGCATTTTTGTCAGATGAAAGCTATTACTGGACCTCAGTCCTGCAGCATGATCTCTGAGGTTTTCCTTCAGACCAATGCATCAGTCCCGCTTTGTCACAACGCTGTTTGGAAAAATATTGTGGTAATGCCACAGGAAAGAGTACCAGCACTAAAATTACATTTTTAATACCTTAAATATTTTTAAAATGCTTACAAGTAAAACAAACTCAAATAAAACCTCAACAGTGCAACAAAAATCAATAGTTTAAAAATAGTTTAAAGTACAAGGGACAATTCATGATTTTCAGGTACATTCACTAAAAGGGTTAACGTGCAATAATTAGCTTGATATAAGTCAAAGCCTAAAACCTTTTGCCTAATCTGGAACAATTATTGCAACTGGGCTTTAATGTATAGCATTAGTTTCCAACCTTTGTAATGTTCTGTGTAAGAATAATATTTAATCCTCAGAGCTCTAATATCATCCAGAAAACCTTTGAAGAGGAGTGATACAATGGCACTATAGAGGTCTCAACTTCATATGACGCCAATTGATTTGAAATTAAATACAAATGCACATATGGTTATGATGATCAGGTGGTCACAGGTGTTAACTTCTGGCCACATGATGTAGCTGTTCCAAGGGTTCAAGCATATGGATGCCAGCTGAAATCGCATAGGTCCTGCTGACAATGATATATTTCAGTTTTTATGCATTATATTTGATCCTGTTTGCACTATTAATTTCTTGGCAGAATCTGTCAGAGATAATTTCAGTTTTGTGAAAGTTTAACCGTCCCAATTCTTGGCGCATAAAATGGGTTTAGGCATGTGAAATATGATAGATTGGATATCTGTGAATGTCCCTAGATATCATTGGCAAAAAATGAAAAGATATGAATGCAATAGACTAATTCGCCTACCAGCATGACTTCATAGATATATTATTTCAATAAACAAGCAATAATCAAGTGATACACAAAATCTGAAATGTTTACGGTGATGGTACTTTAAAGAGTTGTCAGGAGAAAGTTGATTCTTATAAAATAGCTAACAGGACAGCTAAAAAGTTGCCAAGTTGCAAGTGAACAAACAACTACAACAGAAAATGTACTACACAGTGCATCAGCACAAGCCCCTCATATCACCCCTTACAAGGGCATGGTAGTTAAATAGGTAATGATCTTTGTTTGTGTTGTATTTTCGAGAACTAAACACTTTGCTGAAATAAAACTGAACATATATATTAAACTCAAACTTGGATTTGAACACAGAAAAAAAGCAAACCCATTTGCATGTTTAGCTATTATAAACATTCATAGCAGTGTTCCCCCCAACCAGTGTTACAACCTGCCGCACCTTCATTTATTATGGTATCAGAATAGGAGTATACTATTGGCTTGATTTACAAGGGTGCTCTGAGGCCTGTGTGTTATGGGGACACAGTTTGACTTTAAACCATTTTGAAACAGTTATGCTTAAATATTCCTATATGCATTATGAGAACTTCATCTTTCAATTTCAAACATCCTTTTAAAAATGTTTTTTTGAATTTGTATGCCATTCGAAAATGTTCCTATTGGCAGATGAGTGCTAACAGGCAAGTGATCTAATTCTTACGTAATTCCCAAAGAAGCTGTAGAATTTAAGTGAGAAGCATACAAACTAACATTCTGTCAAAACTATAACCCAAAAGAAATAACAGAATTATAAGCGTACTGAAATATTCTCTCGCTCTCTCACTTTCTTTCTCTTACTCCTCCTTTTCTCTTGCAGGCATTAACCGCTGAGCTACATTGTATTTGACATTCTCTATCAGATGTCTTTCTGAACTAAACAGCAAACACATGGATACAATCAACTAGGACTGACACAGAGTGTTGTCCTACCACTGGGGTAAAAGTATTGTTAAGAGCAAATGTATAAAATTAAGCAGATCCACTGTTTTATTAATTGAGGAGATTACTAACAGCTGCAACACTACAGAGACAATCACAAGCGCTGCCAGGGGAACATGTTGGAACAAAGCAATGACATAAACTGAGTTAAAAAGTGTTTTCCACTTGTTTTCCACACTCAACTGAAAATAATGGTTCAAACAAGTACTAGAGGGACAAGGGGTAAAGGCTAAAGTGCCCTGTCTATGAGTCGCATGTTTGGTGAAGGTAGCATGTAGCAGGGGTTAAATGCCTTGGTCTAAGGAATTAAAACATGATTATGACTGAACAAGATGAAAGCAGGCCTACTGGCAAAACCAAAGCATTAATGAAACAGACAACCAACCGTCAAAAATAAGAATAACTAATGGATTTGCAAACATAAGGAATCAGCTCTAATGTGCCAAACAATTTTTTTCTAGTTGTCTAACCCTCTTTCATAACTAACAGCCACTCACACCACTGGCAATATAGGAAGTAGATTTATAAAAAACAACAAAAAAAAAAAATAATAAATGTCAAATGAAATTAAGCCAAAGCTGTCGACTCTAATCTTAAACACGTGTGATACAAGTTCCCAGTTTCAGAGTTATCGAAGACAGCATCTAAATAAAACCAAGGATATCAGTTATTAAGACATTTTTCAGATTAGTGCTTTCAAAAGCTAGCTGCACTTATTAATAATGACATTATATTTAAATTTACATAGAAACATAAACTTGCTTTTATTACAGTTTTACAAAATGACATTAAGTAAAAAATATAAAAAAAAAACAAACAAACAAAAAAAAAAAAAAACACTTAAACTTCTGTCAGGTGTAATATTAGTTAGTAGCCCATCTGTTACGATGCACAAGTCGTTCACCATATGCTTCAGTGGAATGGGACCACCAAGGACTACAAACGGCCAGATGTTCGTGGAAGATAATGTGGCAATTATAATACAATTATGATAACGGGTTTGTTGACACTATTAATGTCACAAATTGAGCTCGTCTTTGATTGGTCATATCTTATATCAATTTTATTTATTTTTGTTTTATTATAAAGTTAATTTGGCAACAATTTACCAGTATTCATGATACTTTTATAAACCATAAATAAGCCTTTCTAAATAATTTATAATGCTTTATGGCACTGGTCATTAGCCATTATTAATATACTTAAATCTTTATAACCAAGCTTATATTGTGTAATATAGAATGTGCCATGAGGCTTTAGAACACAGTTACATAATGCATTATAACATGTATAATTTAACCATTTATTCAACCATGATGACTTTATAAAGTTTGTGTTAAATAAATTTGAAAATTACTTTGTAAGTGTATATAACTGTTTATGAAAGCTTTTATGCTCTCTTGACAGGAATTAGGTACATTTTGTCATTTATGTTCTCTTCATGAAGGAGATTGCATTAAAATGAACATAATAACCAGTAAAAAATATTAATGCTCTTTACAGCCTTGCTATTCTATAAAGCTTTATAAATGTGTTAATAATGCATTTAAGGATTTATGTAAAGTGTTACCTTTAATTTTAAATGTGGCAGAATATTAATGATATATTTAATAGACCACCCATATTAATTTTCCCTGCGTAAGTATTTATTACTATTCACGCTATAACAGTGTGTACTAATGACCCAAATAATCTCTTTTCCACTTTTAGAAGCTGCACAAAACCCACATTATGCAAGCACATAAACACACCTTCTCCTACACTTCAGAGAGCAGTTCTCCTTGTTTCCCTCTCAGATGTGGACAGACATGAAAGCAGGCATTTATCATACTGGAATGTTTTGTAAGATTTTATGCTGAAAGCTTTGTGAGTTTCTTGGACATGCTGAATAGAGCTAGCCCAAACCCCTGCTTTTAGCCTAGCGGGTGAATCTACAAACACAAGACACTCCAGGCCGTTTAACAGCACTTATTTATCTGCACATACCTGGGTTCGGTGAAAGAAAGTAGTTAAGATGTCATTATTCAGTATTATTTTCAAATTCACCAGTTCTCAGTTTAGGAAATGTGACAGAACCCTGGGGTTACAAATGCTGCCTGAGCTACAGCTGTGGTGATGAGATCATTCCTGTTTAATTGCTCAAAAATATTAAACATGCTAACAATATAAAGATGTATTGATTGTGAATTTAATCAGTTAAATAGAATCAGTGAAAATGATATTCAGAAATGATTCACCAGACTAAAAGAACAATTAGGATTATAAAGCTTTAAATAAATTATTGCATGAGTTATTAAAGAATCAGAAATAGTTCCAGAAAAGCCTGAGATACTTTACCCATTGTTTCTTTTGTTTTAATTTAATTTAAGTCCAAACGGAAAAAAAAATATACTTTTACCCTGAGAACATCAGTTTGTCAAATGTAATGCAATAGAAAATTGGCCTCTTAAGTAGTTTGGTAACACGTCATTTAAATATGGTATTCATAATGCATTATTAGCACATTTATGAAGCTTTATAACATATTCATAATGCAATGATACTTGACATTAACCTTTATTAATGTGTATAACCACACAAAGTTTAATAAGAACAAAGTGACATAATGCATTATAAATTATTTGAACTGTTCACTAACTTATTATAAAGACCAGTGACATAATGGTTGTGTTTAATGAATGTTCTCACTGAAAATCCTTTTATAAGTACACGTAACTGTTTATAAAAGATAATAGCTGTTTTCACAGCCATTAAGTGAAGTGTTGTCATTAATGACGTATTTAAAACAGACTGCGTACATAGTAGTACATAATCAGAAATAAAAGCGTATAAAAGCTTTTTATTGACCTTGGTAATCATCTATAAAGCTGGATTGGCTAAACATCCAAAAAATCTAAAGTTTAAAAAAGTTCATATTATAATGCATTACGTATATATTATATGCATTTATAACACTTTGTGTTATAACAATTTATGACAATGATTATGAACATCTTTACATTTCATTAACAAAGCAATGCATTAAAAATACCATAGAAAGTGTTACCACTATTTCTGTCACGTTCGCGTGCTGGTTGTAGGAAATTAGTTCGCACGGAGGGGAGCTAGAAGGAGCAGGCTGCCAGGTGAGGATCTAAAAGGCGTTTATTAAACACAGAAAAAACGCTGTAAAATCAAACACAAACCAACACACCGAACGGGACAATATAAATAAGACGCGACAAAGACAGACGGAAATGAGGAGCATATAAAAGAAAAGTCCTTGTCACGTGATGAATGCTTAACCAATGAAAAAGACACAGAACACAAAATAAGGCAGGTGAGC
>JAOUQT010344288.1:0-12706 GCA_025769995.1 Xyliphius kryptos | reverse complement strand
CAGAGCATGGAGCAGATACCAGGAGACGGGCCAGTACACCAGGAGACATGGAGAGAACATCCACCGCCTCATCAGGATCATGCCCAGGCGTTGTAGGAAGGTCCTACAGGCACGTGGAGGGCACACACACTACTAAGCCTCATTTGATCTTCTCTTGAGGAATTTCCCCTGAAGTTGGATCAGCCGGTCATTTGATTTTGAGTCGGATTCCAAATCAAGACCTTAATGAGCTAATCATTTACATTTTGATGTTCTTTTGTTTTAATGCATTCCACTGTCTACTAAATAAAGACTTTCAACTGAAATATTTTATTCATTGAGAACTGGGATGTGTTCTCAATCTGGGTGGAGTTTCCGTATCCTCCCCGTGTCCATGTGGGTTTTCTCCGGGTTCTCCAGTTTCCTTCCACAGCCAAAAAACATCAATTCCAGGTAGATTAAATGCTCTAAATTACTCCGTATAGTTTGTGGATGTGTGAGTGTGTGCCCAGCGATAGATTGGCGCCTGGGCATGGGGAGCCCCACCGTGACCCTAGTAGAGGAATGAGTGGAATATAATTGATGAATGGATGGATGGTGTATTCCTACGGTGTATATTCAACATAAAAGTATAGATTGCTCTTAAGCTTATGCGCCAGCATATGAAATATACCCGATATGTTCATACCAACACAACGTGGTCCCACATTATTTAAAGTGACTCACTGTACAGGTGGTCTCTCCAGAGTGGGTGCAGTGGTGGACGGGGTTACAGATGACTAAGCGACCGAGGCCTACAGTCAGTATTGTATCGCCAACTCTGTGGTTTGCAAATGCACTTTTAAGAATGAGGAAACAAGTGACTTAAGAATAGGGGTGTTATGTGTTTTCAGACAGGAAATCCTCAGCCCACCCATTGATTTTCATTCAGAGCTCTCTCCCATGACATCACGCTTGTTTAAATGTGTACAAGATGTTCTTTTAACACCTAGACAATCCAAATGAATATGTCCTTATACAACTTTTGTTTAATGTCTTTATATTTTGCAGTGATGAGGTACCCAGTGGTGGTACTATTGGGGTCCTGACCATTAGAACAGAATAAAGGGGACGTACACAGTATGTACTGTAGTCCACAAACATCTGTACAGTAAGTGGAACCGATGACATGGAAAATAAGTGCCCCAAAACGAGCCGTGTCCAAACTATTGACTGGTTCTGCATATTCATCCCAAAATCCAGGTATATACAGTCAAGTACTGTAGTGATATTATGTAATGAATATTAGAAATCCATTACTACGTTGTTTGTTAGTTGCTTGCCCCATAATCTTACACCATCTGAGGCTCATCATAAACCGCCGTTTTCATGTGCAACGGCTCAGAGAATGGCGTGCTCAGCAGACACGCTGACCTGAGATAGACAGCTGACGCATTCCGATGGTCTTGAGACAGTTATTTGTCACCTCGTCTGCATTTCCCTTTCACCATCTACACACGCCGTTGTCAACGGCTGGGGATTGTGTTACTGTATCAACACGCAGCTTCCTCTTCCTCTTGAAATGCTTTAGTTTCTGCACATTCATATCCAAAGCACAGAAGTCACATGGCTGCACGCTCTGTTTGTCTGATATAAGGGACTCTTTGAGTCGGTTCGAGTTGAGGTGTGTTCTTTGTGGGAAATGTTTTTAACCAGACTCATGCAGATTGATTCTAAGAAGAAAACGAAAAGTTTGAAACATCCCCTGTTTAAAAAACACTCTGCATGAAAGAAAATGCACCATCAAAGATTTTTTTTTTTTTTTTTTTGTGAAAAGAGCCAACACTTTGGAGACTGCAGCTATTAACAGATATTTATTTGGCTTGCCTCGATATCACACACTTGCAGGAGTGTTCAGTTTAGTTTAGTCTTTGAACGCTGGGGATCCAGGGTCGGATCCCGATTTGGCTGGAGTTTCCATCTTCTCATGTCCATGTGGGTTTTCTCCAAGTTCTTCGGTTTCCTCCCACAGTCCAAAAACATGGATTCAATGGGAATTGACTACTTTAAATTGTCCCTATAGAGTGTGTGTAAGTGATTGTGTGCCCAGTGATCATTCAGGGCCCTGTCCTGGGTTCTGCTCAGCGTCTGAAACGTTCTTCACTGAATGGGCATGGGGAACCTCCCTTCAATTAATATTACAAAACATTATGTTACCAGGGTGGCACTGTGGCTTAGTGGTTAAGCCCATCCGCATCTCAGCGCTGGAGATTCAGGTTGGAATTCCGATCTGGGTGAAGCTTCCATGTTCTCCCTGTGTCCCGTGGGAGAAGCTCTGGGTTCTTTGGTTTCCTCCCATAGTCGAAAAACATGGAATCAATGTGAATTGACTGCTCTAATTTGCCCCTATAGTGTGTGGTTGTGTGAGTGTGTGTGCTCAGTGATAGATTGGCGCCCTGTCCTGTGAGAATCTGCCCAACGCCCGAGATGTTCTCCTCTGGATGCATGGGGAACCCCACTGCGACCCTCGTAGAGTAGACCTTCCTGTGTCCTGTCGGAAAAGCTCTGGGTTCTTTGGATTTCTCCCACATTCCAAAAACATGGATTCAATGTGAATTGACTGCTCTAAATTGACCCTGTGTGTGTGTGTGTGTGTGTGTGTGTGTGTGTGTGTGTGTGTGTGTGTGTGTGTGTGTGTGTGTGTGTGTGTGTGTAACTACAAGAGTAGCCTAGCGATAGATTGGCGAAATGTCCGATGAGTATCTGCCCAGCACTCGAGAGGTTATCCCATGGATGGGCATGGGGAACCCCACCGCGACCCTTGTAGAGAAATAAGCAGAAGATAACTGAAGGATGGATGTTACCATGGTGGCACAGTGGCTTAGTGGTTAGCCACTCCGTCTGGAGATCCAGGTTGGAATCCCGATCTTGGTGGAGTTTCCATGTTCTCCCGGTGTCCTGTGGGAGAAGCTCCGGGTTCTTTGGTTTCCTCCCACAGACCAAAAACATGGATTTAAGGTAAATTGGGTATTGATCTGGGTATTGCCCATTTCATAAATTGCCCCATATATTGTCTGTGTGTAAGTGTGCTCGGCAGTGTCCTGCCCTGGGTGTATCTGCCCAATGCCCAAAACGTTCTCCACTGGCTGAGCATGAGGAACTTCCTGCGCCCCTAGTATAGGATTAAGTTTATGAATACCTGATTCACAGAAAGTGTCATCCAATTATCTCAATTGCATTAAAAAAATATTCTGTGGCACAGCACTGCCATCTAGCTTTTGTGCAGTAGAACTCATTTAATACCATCATGGTGAAGAGACAGCAACATGAAATTCACACTGAAGGTTTGGTCTCGAAGCTCTTTTATTCACAGAAAACTCAAAGACAGAAAGCTGTGCACCTCACAGCTGAACATCAGAAGATTTCCCAGAATTGACCCGTCTGTACACTTTCACTTACACGGTCTAATGACAGCAGTGCCGGTGCATTGTCTTGGGCAGGGCACCAAATTGACCTTTCAGACATCAGGATGTTAATAATTAATAAATGGATCTAGAATCTGCAATAATTTAGGTGTAGTGACCCCTAGAGAGGTAATGCAACATTATCAATGTTCAGTCATTCAATTTGTGGTTTCCAGAAGACTTAAACAGGGACGGTGGTGTATTTATATATGTATAATTATATAGAAAAAGCTTAATCTTACTGTTAACAGTAGCACATATAAAACCCTTGCAGTTAAACGATCAAACGTTGCATCTACAAATCTATTCTATATCGCAAACTAATACAATCTGCAGCCATGTGCAAGTTGCTGTACAATAGTAGATGGTCCACAGAATTATGTTTACCAGTCTTTATAATCTGCAATACGCTGACAATTGCATCTTCAAGTGCGCTGGTTACCAGGTAAGGTTGCTATTATCAGTGGATCAAATAAAACAATCTACTTATTAAAGTAATTTTTTTAAATGAGGACATTTACAAATATACATATTAGTGCATTGGAGTCCACACTGCAGGCGGTTCGATGACTAATTGTCTATTAAATAAACTTAATGTGGTTATGGTCTTTAAATGGACCCTTTGGGGGCCCCATTTGAGGTCAGGAAGTTGGACTCAAAATGTAAATAAGCGTGTGGCGTATTTACATTGGATTTGTAATGCATGCACAAATATGGAAATTGAATTAAAAATAAACCTGCAAACAAGTCAAAATCAAGGCAATGCAGTTGTCTTGACTCCGAACCCACAGAAATCTCGCCATTCACAGCGGTCATCCTCGAGATCGATGGCCGAGACAGATGTGCATTGTCTAATACACGCGGTACATCTGCATTACTTTGATTTGGAATCCGGTTTCCCCCCCACAGCTTAGCACAGTTTCTCACGTAGCCACATCAGAAGATAAATAGCCCAACCTGGTTCAATCATAACATTCAAATCCGCACGCTTATGGGTTGTCACTCACATTTGTTGCCGTGTCACCCTTCACTCATGTTTTTAAAGTGTTCATTGTCAGTATTCTTTAGAAAAGCCTTCATGGATTGTTGTTCGTTCTTGTCATTCTGCTAAGTTTCTTAGAAGAACGTATAAATAATCAAATTGGTAGATTTAAAGACTTTCAGAACTTGGTGTTAGCCTGCACTCTTTATTAGCAAAAATGGCTAGGGAAATTAGCCTTTCTTGATTCAAACTGGCTAAATTTGGTGACTTGTTTAACAAACACGGGCTGGGTTCTGTCCACAGGTGGGGGACTTTGAAGCTAGCATACATTTAAATAAATTTACATCCTTGCCCAGGCCTTTTTTGTTTGCCATATCTATTGAAAACAGCATTATTGACCTTTAGCAATTAGCAGTTGATTAACGAATCCTCTCAGAGTAGCTAAGCAACATACTGTGACTGTGCAGGACTGTATCTCTTGTACAGGTTTCCAATTTGTTGACTTGACTTTCCTGACCCTGAAATTCTTATTCTGTCACAATTGAAAACTGGCTGAGGGATTCAGTTTTGGGAAATGAATAAAACTAGGCTAAGCAATTTTGTTCCTCAGTTCAGATTTGGCTTGTAAGCCTTTTTTTTTTTTTTTTTTTGTCGAACTCCATTGGAACTCAATGTTTCGGCCTGAACACATGCATTCTTAATGCATTTACCTGGTGAACCAAACGCACTGAGAAAGAAAGCGATCGTACAGAAGCCAGCCCTAATCCGATTTCTGCAAGATTGCCTGGTAGAGGTCGGATTTTAAAAACCGCGGGTAGGAATCCCTCGCCATGAGCCTGTAGATGTGCGTCTGGGCCGTGTCGAAGGAGTTGATGTTCGGCTCGGAGATGTTCTCTGTAATGCTCGATCGGGTCTTGGAGTCAATATTGATCTGGGGAGGAACAACGGAAAAATAGATATTTTAATCAGGAAGTAATATGCAATAAAGGACAAACATTGATTTTGGGTCATATGTAAAGACCAACCAGCATGTACAAGGCCTTAAGACATGATGCTTAAAGAAGTTATGTTCTGCAAGCTGATTTAAACGAGTTGAACCTCGTTACATATGTATACAAAGGTTGCATAGTGGTTAGCACATCTGTCTCTCAGCGCTGAGGATTGGATGTTCTCCCTGTGTCTGCGTGGGTTTCCTCTGGGTTTTTAGGTTTTACCCCCAGTCCGAAAACATGGATTTAAGGTGAGTTCGCTGCTCTAAATTGCCCCTATATAGTGTGTGTGCGTTTTTGCGTGTGTGTGTGTGATTAAGTATTGGATTGGCACCTGGGTGTATTTACCCGGCACCTGAAATGTTCTCCACAGCTTCGCATGGGGAACATACAACCCTCCCTCCTGCGAATCTGGTACAGGACACTATCTTTGCCAATTTTCTACATTCGTACCTTTTCTAATACAAAACATTTACCAATAGTACTTTTTGTGTTTCAAATCTGATTTGGGAGGTTCTGCACACACAATCCTCTGAATGGTTATCATTCGGACGTAACTCCAACCAGCAGTACAACCATGCTGTTTCTCAGAGTTTGGGCTACACTGTCTGCGTTAATGTCTTAATGCTACAACATGAGACAGACTTATAGAATTTTAGAACCGGGAGCCCAACGTTTTTGTGTCGGGAAGTTAAAACATCGTCTTTAAGTTGAAAGGGAAAAGAATAACTCAATAATTGGATTTCAGTAAGGAATAGCAATAAATGATAAACATCAATTTTTGTGTATAAGTCAGCATTGAATTTAAACCTGACCAGTATGTGCAAAGCCTTTAAGCCTGTCCTTTGTGGAGTCAGACATTGCTGATGTTTAAAAAAGTCAAATTCTGCATGCTGATTTGAATGGGTAGAGCCCCAATTTATATTCATGCAAAAGCTAAACATTACACATACAAGTTTCTAGTTACTGACGAAGCCCACTTCTTTTCTTTTAAATGAATGAATTTGATCAATTTTTGGTAGCCCAGTCATTAAAACCAACCCTACCTCTTATAGAGGACAGTTAGATCATATATATTATATAAATTATAAATTATTTTGCATCAAACTGGTGACAAAAATAAAAACCTGAAAACGCTATAGTTGGGCAGCACTGTGGCTTAGTGGTTAGCACGTTAGCCTCCCAGCACTGGGGATTGCCTGTTCGGATTCTGATCTGGGTGCAGTTTTCATGTCCTCCCCGTGTCCGCATGGGTTTCCTCCGGGTTCTCTGGTTTACTCCCACAGTCCAAAAACATGGATTCCAGGTAAATTGAATGCTCTGAATTGCCCAGCAATGAATTGGCGCCCTGTCCTGAGTGTATCTGCTCAGTGCTCGAGACGTTCTCCCTTGGATGGGCATGGGGAACCCCACCGTGACCCACGTAGGGGAATAAGCTAGGATGGATAATATAGGTGGTATGTACAACACAGACTTGTTTTACAAATTGTTTCATAAACTGTATGTAGTCCCTACCACAGGTGTATAAAACCAAGCACCTAGTCTTACATTTAGGACAAGCGTACACCTCGAGCATTGTGGAAACAGTTTGGGGAAAGACGCTTTCTTAATTTAGCATGCATGTCCTAGTGAACAAAGCCCTGTCTATATAGGCATGTTTGGGTGAGTTTGGTGTAAACAACTTGACAGACCCAAACAGCACTCTGACCTCAAACTAACACAGAGAATAGGACTCTGACCTCAGGGACAAGCTCCTAAACCTGTTAAAAAGACTTCATTAAAGCTGTCAGAGCTGCAAAGAGGGGGATTAACTCAGATTAAGATGTCATGGAACCTCCTGTAGTTGTAATGAGTCGCTGTCGCAGTACTCCTTACAGTTGTTATGATAGTTTTATCTTTATAGTGTTTCGTACTGAAAGCAGTGGGCTGGGTTTGATTTCACTTTATATTTTACCTTTATTTTTAAAGTGACAGAAAATCTGAGCAGAATTGTGTTTCCTACAAGAACAGGCTTCAGAATGTCAGTGAGGATATAATGTGTATATTATATATAATGTGGCAGGTAAACGGTTTTGGGCATATCCATGACTTTGCTTTTCCATTGATGACTACAAGACAAATAAAACTTGTTTATAAGTATATTTTCCAATAAAACATTTCCAAAAGTGCACAATTATCTGAATGGCTTCAATTTGGATATATGCTTTTTAAGATTTTGGCTATTATTATTATTATTTGTTGTACTTGATGTTACGATCGTGTGTGTACGTGTGTCTGTAAAAATGTGTGTTTGTGTGTGCCTAGATGTGTGTGCATAGGTGTTATTTGTGTGTGTGTGTGCATAGTGTGTGGAGTTGTTTGTGTGCGTGATATGTGTGTATCTGATTGTGTGTATGTTTGTGTTAGTGCAGGTACATAAAATTATGTGAACCAAGACCTGTGTACACACTCATACTGGAAAATCCACATAAGCACACAATTGTGGTTAGTTGTGTTGGGGGATGGTTATGGTTAATATCAGAGTAGTAGTAGTTATGATTAAGGTTTGGGTCAGTCTCTACGAAATGAATAAAAGTCGTGTGTGTGTGAGAGAGAGTGTGTGTACACTGCCTGGCTGTAGAAAAACATAGTCTCGCTCATTTGCCTCTGTGTGATTCTAATAAGATTTTTAAATGTATTTTTTTACCAACTAATGTAACAATAATTGACCATCTTATTAATGATGGGAGCGTGGAACCATAACCATTATAAAGTCTTCGCTTCACATCTCTAAACACAAAAATTCTCTCAACTCAATTCTCAACCAAATTGGTGGCGACTGATTCATGCGTGAAAACGATTTCTTGAGTTCCTTTTAAACTCACTTTTAGCAATGTTTTTTCAAAACTTGTCAGTCATAAAGAAATCAAACATATATTAATTACCTTAACTTGGTTAACATATGGTTCTATGACTCTATAAGCCTCTTTATTTAATAAATGCTTTGTTTCTGCCCTAATTGTCTATTTTCTATTTGCCATTTATTATACTGATGCACTTTTATTTCTACGATCACAGACTGTAGTCTGGTTTTACTTTTTGTAGAGATATCTACCTTCTTTTTTATGTTGTAGAGTTGAAATCAGAGACAGTAGCTCATTTGCTGTTCGGTTTGTTAGTCATCCTCTTATCCTTCGTTAGTGCTTAATTGCTATTGGTGGATTATTCTCTAAATCACAGCAGTACTGTTGCATGGGATCCTCATCATTGGATCAGGATAACTAATAAAGTGATCTACAATATTTTTGTCCTTACACAAAGAGGAATTTGTTCTTCACATTTACCCCGTGCAGTGAGACACACTGTTCCCGACGTGGTGGGCAGCCTTGTATACAGATCCTGTAGAGCAATTGGGGTGCCTTTAACCTTAGCATTTGATGGGACCGGACCTGCAGGTCGCAAGGCTCCTTAACCACAAGCCTACAACTTCCCTATCAATGTAGTGCTGAGAATCATCTACCACCCAACTAGTACCTGATAACTCTGAGTTAATTCATATGGGCTGGCATTGCCATGAACGCTGGCATTGCCATGAACACTACATTTTCATGATACTCATTATTGCTGAGGCATTTTCTTGACCCTAAACCCTCAGGACCCCTTGTACCTGTTTGGGAGCCTCAGTTTGCACAAACTCCGAGTAGATCCGATTGGCCTCACAGACCATCTCAGATAGGCATGTGATCTTCTTGAACTCCTCACATGCTGTCCAAAAGAGGATGTTCTCCTCACTGTACTCAGACTTCAGGAACTGTGTGAATGCATCAAGGCCAGCTGTAAAGGGCAGATAGTGAGCAAACGGTCAGCGGAAGTCACATATAAGGGCAAAGGATTAAGGTTTGGCTGTTGGAAATTTGGGTGTTGTCTTGAGCTCGAAGTGACGTGAGGCTTGGATTTGAATGCTGACGCTGAGATTTGCATCATCCAAAGCACCTTAAAGATCATTGTAGTAAAGCAGTTGAGCTTTTTTATTTTTCTGTGGGTTCTCGATTGATTTTGAAGTTTACATTTGGTCATTTAGCTGACTCTTTTATCCAAAGCGACTTCCAAATATCCCTAACTTATTTTTAGGGTCAGAACACAGGGTTGATTCAGCACCCTGGGGCAATGAGGTTTAAGGGTCTTGCTCAAGGCCCCACATTGACTTATTTCTGCATAATAGATGTAATGTGTTTATCTCCCAGTCCAAACTAAACCCCACATATATAGGTTGTGGGTTCGAATCTCAGGTCCACTGAAATTACCAATCAATCCCATAAAGTACATGAACTTTATTTTATTTTATTATAAACGAGTGTTAGATGAAATGGCTTTGCACCATCAACAAAGGATTAGAGCTGTTTGTTCCAATGGAGTTCAACAGATGAACCCAAGCTGACTTCAGTTCTGGATTAAATCACTCCATACACACCATACAATGTTTAATCTATATATCAGCTTTGTATTCTATATCTTATTTTGCATTTGCACTTTCACTTGTAGATGTGTTTTATCTTGTGTCCTGTTTTTATATTTCTAATTCTATATTCGTTGTTTACCTCACCATGTGCAATATGGAACAGCTACTGAATGCCCTGAATTTCACTTTATGATCAATGAAGAATCTATATATCGAAATATCTACATAACCAGCTCTATTTATGCAAGCCCTCTGAAATCAGAGCTAATGTGCACATGCTGCACCAAATGTAGCCTCTTAAATCTCAGCGTACGTGTGACAAACCAAGATGTTTTCTGAGCTAAGATCAACTCGGTTATCCTATTTTGCAAAGTTGAGATTTGTGCAAAATGAATCTGAAGTAAAAGATGTTTGATTTGCCAGCTGTTTGAGTTTATGTCTTATAAGTGGGTGAGTGAGTGTTTTGCATCATTACCGAATAGAAACATTTGGCTTTGTTCCGTTTGAGTTCTGTTTAAATGCATCATTTTATTTTTTATTTGCTTTATTTAAAAACTAGGAAAGGTTTAAGAGATTGTAAGTCATTTAGGTTTGATTTGAAAATGTATAGGTTCTTGATTGGGAACTATTTGTGGGAACGCAATTTCTATTTGTTGTTATAGATGGACTTCGCTCTAGGGGGTGATGGGAGGAAGGGGAGCTAATGTGTTTTGGGGGATATGATTTTATTTATATTTATCCTGAGATTAGTATTATTTTGCTGAATTATTCTTAAAAACTACATTGAACTCATTTAAACTAATTGAACAATAAAAAAAATCTAGTTAAAATTAAATACAATAAATGTACAGTGTGTTAATATTGGAATGTGACCACATGAGGAAAATCAAATCTGCACTGATTTTAAAATTGGTTTTCGTATTATTTCCATGCACAGATTTTTGGTCTGAATTTTATAGAATTTACGGTCATCCAAATTGCTTGAGTTTATCAGAGTGATCAGGTGTCTCTGCAGTGGACGGTCAAAGCTATTATTTTCCTATAGGAGCCCATTATGAAACCCTTTAGGGTGCAGGCACATGTTCCATAGCAACAACACACTTTGAGCTCAAGATTAATGTATCTTCTAAACCAATTTTTTTTTTTACATTTTATTTTTCATTCACCTGTATCAAACTGATTCATGTCATACATATACATAACGAACATACTTTGGTTCAGTACACAGATCTTTCTTTAGCAAGGAAAGTTAAACAGTGCTGTGTGGATGGATACAAATAGATTTATTTGCCTTTGTCTTGGTAATCTTGAAACTGAAGCTTAAAATGTTAAATATTTTATAAGAATCCCAAATAAAGTACACAGCAATAAAAAAAACTTACATTTCATTGATTCGTTCAGCTATTTTTTTGGTGGATATGTGGATTTGTGATTTACCAAACACCACCTCAAAGCTTCAAGCCTGACATTTCTTGCAGATATATTTAATTGGTAGTTTGTAAGAATTTGCTGAATGATTGTTAGTAAAAAGTCTAAAACCCATAGGTGAGGCAGCTTCTTACCCTTGGACTCCAGTAGCTTTTCGATTGACTCGCTCCAACTTGTAACATCTTCCATTGGTTCCTTCGGAAAGCAACAAAATCTACCCTTGAAAATTACATTGAGATCTTTCACTAGTCACATAGGCTGCAAAACCAAGGTTGCTATACAACCCGGGCAATGGCTTAAGCTTAGAATGTGTAGCAATACATTTAAAAAAAATAGTAATAATAATGAAGTAGAAAGAAAGAATCTTTTATACCCAGCCAAATCATTAAATCCCATTCCGTCTGCTGTATGTCCAATTCAAAATAATAATCCCAAACGCACTCACTTGATGGCCATCTCTGCCACTCCGGTCTTCAGGTTCTTTGACGTTTGCTTTGCCAGTGTGTCTGATTGCTAAGGGTCGAAAAAGGACTACCTCCATGAATAGAACGCATGGAAATGATCATGCAAAGCTCTGTTTGGGAGGGTCACCTCACCACAGGACCTGTGGGGAAGCCTCTTCCGAAAAAAGCCAAAGCCCAGGTGACGCCATGCCAAACGTGAGAACTTCCGTTTTTTTGACAGTGTATGAAAAACATGCCACAAGGTTACATCAACTGCGCATTCTGAACCCCACAGTCAACCTGTATATTTTTTGCCAATTGCAATAATAGTTTTAATAACTAATTGCTAATTGTTACAAGGGATTGTGGGTTATGGGTCCAGTATTTGATCAACAGTGCAGAGATTGTCTTAGAAACTTATTAAAGTGCATTATGTTGGTAAAATGTTTAAATACAAATATTTCATGAGTCTTCAACACTAATTTATGTGGTTAGCACGTCCACCTCCCAGCGCTAGGGATCCAGGTTCAAATTCCAATCTGGTACGAGTGTACATGTACTCTTGGGCTGCATGCGGGTTCTCCGGTTTCCTCCCACAGTCCAAAAACATGGATTCACGGTAAATTGGTTGCTCTATATCACCCCTATATAGTGTGTAGCATTAGCCTACATGCTAAAATGCACAGTCACTCCCCCAAAAAAGGTCACACACTAATATTTGGTTGGCTTGCGTTACACTTTTTTTTTTTTTTACACATTTTTTGTGGCTGGTGGCGTGGTGGTTAGCACGGCTAGCTCTGAGCGCTAAGGATCCAGGTTTGAATTTTGATTTGGGACGAGTTTATATGTTCTTCCCATGTACTCGTGGGCTGCCTGCGGGTTCTCTGGTTTCCTCCCACTGTCCAAAAACATGGATTCACGGTAAATTGGCTACTCTAAATGACCCATATATAGTGTGTAGCATTAGCCTACATGCTAAAATGCACAGTCACTCCCCCCCAAAA
>JAOUQT010344279.1:0-12706 GCA_025769995.1 Xyliphius kryptos | reverse complement strand
TGGCAAACTGCGATGTTTGGATGCTGTTTCCCGGCCACTCTCACGAGATCATGTCCCAGGGCTCCCTCATGTCTGTGTCACCTTCTGGTTCTACCCTGTGATTTTGCTGTCATAGCTCTAGTCTGCTAGAGTTTCTAATTGCTCTCTGCGTAACTTTTGTTTGGATGATAAGTGTGTTATATAATATATATTTATATATTTTTAAAATTAATGTTGTTAGTTATATAATTATGCATTAGATGTATATGTTATGTATATTCTAAAATTTGACATTAATTCCAATATGGGGATGTGTTTTTTTTGTGTGTTCCTTAAGGAATTTAACAGAATGCTATGTTGTTTTCCTAATTCCTGAGAAGCAGGTGTTTTGAGGCAAAAACATAAGGAAATTGCAATTGCATCTCCACATGGTCTTTCTGCAGAGCCTGGAGTCTCATTTGCAATTGTTGACATGAGCTACCCACACACAAACAGACTCACAAATGCACACTGTAGGAAACAACAGCCTAGGACCTAATTAACTGGAATTGTACACAAAGTATCAATAAGGTAGGTTATTATCATCATGGCACTAACGTACCTAAAGATTATTCTATCCTTACAAATTTACTCAAGGAATGTTCACGGTATTTAGATTTTTTATGCTCTTAGATTGAGTAATTTGAGCAATACCTGAGGTTTCCTGATTAGTTTGTCTTTTTTACACAATGTACTTTTATCTTTTCAGACATACCCCAGGAATCAGGGATCTTATTTTACCAACTAGGCTATCAATACTGCTACAATACCAGTGGTGTCAGTATTGCAGCAATATCTGCAACTTCACCCATGTCAGCTGAAGCAGCTCTGCCTGTTTGCCTTGCTTTTTTGCTGCACATCTCTTGAATCAACCGCACATAACTTTGTTATGTGACCTTCAACTGGATGTTTGTTGATGTTTTTTTCATTCTTGATACATCTGTGATACTGTGGTACAAAAATAGCCCACAAGTGCAGGTGTTGCTAAAACACTGGTCCCACACCTCCGAAGTCCAACCTGATGTCTGGCTGCTAAATCAGGACCTAAGTAAACTGGCTGGACAACATTATGACATTATCAGACCGGATTATCAGAAGCTAGACTGCTACAAGCAACAAGACAGAAGGCATTATATAATCTGAATCATTCATGCTGCCAAACATTGCAAAGCAACAATGGACATGTCGTAAGCCATGTCAATTAAAATTATGACCTACTAATGCCATTCTAGGTAAATCTTGGCAAAGTTTATATATTGTATAAAGTAAAAAAATATATATAATACCCTGATATATTTACACACTCCTGTACAATAAATAATAAATAGATCTACTAAACCTTCTCATAATGTGACCTCATGAAAATATGAAAATGGATTTTATTCATTACTGTATTTGTTTTTGGAATTGTGATACTGGAGGGGACAACACATACAATCAGGTGTTCCAATCACTTCCATGGCCACAGGTGTATGAATGCTTTGGAGCTGGCCCCTTCCTCTTTAAACATGGCTGTGGACCAATGCATAAAGCAAGGTCCATAATGTTTGAAAATTCCTAAAACCACACTCCTAAAACCTGTGGACAGCCATCCCAGAAGAGCTGTTCTAGCTGCAAATGTTGGACAGATGTCATATTGAACCCTGTGGGTTAGCTAATATGTGAGTTAAGGCAGGTAAGCAAATACTTTTGGAAATATAGTGTATGTATTACTTTATATACATGCTACATGTAACCTACTGTATGTGCTTATCTATATACTGAACTTAAATTTATTTTACTGAACCTATTATATGTGAGAAGAAATTGAGCCACAACACAAAACTCTTATTTCATCAATCAACACAACTATGCTCTCACTGCACACGTTTAACAATTTCTTAAATTTATTGTACTATTTGTCACATAGTAATTTACTGAAATGATTACTAATATCACTTTTTTTAAACCAGTTAAATTTTCTGAACTATCTCACAAAATAACTACTTTTGCGTTCCATGTAAAAACTGATTGATATGGTTTATTTTTTGAAAACAACTGCCCATGTGTACACAGGAAAACTTAACTTTACTAGACATGCGATGCTTAAATCATATACTCTACTAGCATTTTTTTATTGTAGCTCTGAAAAGACATAGACATTCTAATGTTCCTCCGTTTTGTCCTCTCATGACCATGCTGGGCAGGAATATGCTTGGGCAGTTATGTGTTCTTTGAAAAGAAACAAAGGAAGGGGTAATGTCCTCAGGCCTTTATAGTGTTAAGTCTCTTATAGCATAGGAGTAAATTTTATCTTTTTATATCTTATCATAAGTCAGGTTTGTGAAGAGGTTATCCTAATTGATCCATGCATGACCAAAAATGTCAAGACACAAGAAATGATGCTGTTTTTTTGCTGTTATTTAACATTAAAGCATCATTTTCAAATTCAACAGCTCACAGATATGTAATTATATTTATTTCAAACTGGCAAGTCAGTCTATCTAATAAGGGACTGAGGCTATTGAGTGGAGTAAAAAAAAACATAGTTTTTTAACTTATCTTTAATACAAGCATTCAAGATATATAGTTTATAATGTCCTATATACTGTACGAGTGAGTCATGACACGTTTTGTTTTGTTCTCTCTATCTTGCCAGGGTTTTGAAATGAATCACAGTGATTCAGGAGAAAAAGACAGAGGTTTATTTTGTATGAAATTCCTTCCAGTTCAGTCTCTGCACAATTTGCTATACAGTAAATTCTGTTCTTGTGTTATTTGTTTTTTTTTCAGAAGTGTCAGTGCCACAGAGGAGGCTAAGAAAAAGAGACAAAACGCTGCCAACAAAAACAGGAAGCATGATTCAGTCATGAGGATGAACAAGTGCAAATAGCTTTGTTAGAAGTAAAAAGTATATTCAATGACAAAGCATTCCTGATTTAATAACAATGTTCTATATACAGTATACAAAATTGTGAAAAAATATTATTTCTGTATTGTTTCAATTTAAAATATAAATATATTATGTTACACAAATTGTTCCTAGTAAAGTAAGCAACAAACCATAAAGCAGACCACATAAAAGTCCAATATGTACAAACCCGATTACAAAAAAGTTGGGACAAAAGTTGGGACAAAAATTAATACAATGGCATATGTTTAATCCCAAAGATGTTCTATTGGGATAAGGTCATGACTCTGTGCAGGCCAGTCACTTTCATGTTCACCAGACTCACACCAGTCATCCATGTCTTTATGTACCATCATGTTGGAAGAGGACGGGGCCAGCTTCAAACTGTTCCCACAATGTTGGGAGCATGGAATTGTCCATAATGTTTTCGTATGCTGATTCCGATAAGGTTCAAATACTTTTGGAAATATAGTGTATATTGATTAATATATACCTATGAGCTCAGTATCTGGTAATTTATGTATGTTTTTCTTTCATTTTTTTATTAATTATTAATTATCTAATGTGTTTGAAGATTTCTGCTAATTCTGCAGCTTTAACTCCAAATACAACTATAAAAAAATATTGCAAATAAAAAAAAAATGCAATTTTAAGGTTGGTTGAGTTTATTTTAAATATTACAAGCTGGAGTTATTTTATATAATTACCTACTGGATTAAGGGTGTGGGCATTACCAGGATTCCCAGGGTGCAACGCAGCCAGTAAAATGTTTGTGTTTTATGTTTATTTAGACTGATATGTGTTCTAGTTAATTAAGTATGTTTATGTTGTTATGGTCATAACAGATGTTTTATGTTAATTTAGTTTATGCTGGGTGTCCGCGTTCATGCTGTTACGTCACAATATATTTATTGTATATTAATATATGTCTAATATATTATTAATATGTTTCCTCATATATTTACATATTGTAAATCTTGTTTTTTAATCAATAAAACTGCTAATGCTAAACTAAAGAAAAAAGTTCTCCAGTATGTCTTCTGTCTCATTAAAAATCTCCATGTAGCTCATTGGACACACATCTGCGCTACAGTCCTGCACTAATTCTCTCTCTACTGACGGGAACATCTGGCTGTTTATGCAAATCCTTTTTTTCTGTTCTATCAGAAGGCTTTTATATTTAATCCATGCAGCTTTATTGTTGTTGAACATCATCAAGGTCATGTCATCTCTTGAGTAAAAATGAGGCTGTTGCAGATCTGTACTGGATGACAAAACATGAAAATAAAATTATTATTAATATTTTAAAAGTTAAATATATTATGCTATACCACTATGCTAGTGCTGATTAGCACGTAATTATAATAACATAAACCATGAGAAGTAAAGTTAGCTGAATATGTTTAACTGTGTGGTAAATTAGAAACAGTCAGTGTCACTGGCATATCACATGTTTCTTTGATTTTTGAAAAACAAGAGCCAATTTAGTAATCAGCAGGACACTGGTACATCTTCCTATTTAGCATACATCACTCTTTATTTCAAGCTAAAGTCAAGCATTTGAATGTACTCTACTGTTATTTCTAATATTTAGGTTAGGAACACCTCGCTGGTAGCATATGATGATTAATAAAGTGTCCTAGAAGTCAGCACAATCTTCTTCTAATGGGTCAGATGCAGCTGCCAACCACCAGGGGAACTATGAGATGCTGCCTGGCCAACATGGAGCAAGAAGGAAGCAGGAGATGAAGGCAGCAAAGGGCATTAGCTCTGATCATTACTGAGGACAAAACCTGTGTCATCCCCTATTTTAACCAGGAAGGAGTCAGCCATCTTTGTCACAATGCTAAGTTATCTGTGGTTTACTATGTTAGAAGCCATATACATGGGGAAAAAGTAGTCACACAGAGGTAAATTTTCGTCCCCAGTTCATGGCACTTTGTTTACATCTGGTGTTATTTTTCTTTATTTACTTTCCCACATTCATGGTATGTACTATTGTTTCCTGTATTTATATTTTATGCTAATTGTGTTCTGGTTGCTGATTGGTATTTATGTTGTTTTATCCTAGGATCTTCCTGTGCTTTGCTCATAAGTTGGGTGTAGCTCATTATCCACATTATTAGGATTGTGAACATAAGAAATCCTAACAGGTTCAAAATTTGCCATGGGAAGTTCATTCACTCATCTGATTATACAACCACTGGCAAAAAGTATGGAATCACCAGTCTTGGATGAGCACTTATTTAGACATTTTATTCTGTAAAACTATCTCAGATCAAAAACATGATGCAATAATAAGGTCATTCCAAAGTGCAACTTGTTGGCTTTCAGAAATACTCAAATAAATGAAAAGAAAACATTGTGGAAACAAAGTAAATGTAACTTTTATTGAGCAAGCACAGGGAAAAAAATATGGAATCTCTCAATTCTGAGGAAAAAAGTATGAAATCACTCAAATTGGAGGTACAAAATAAGGACACATCCAGTCAATTTCCTTTCCATAAATGAACACCTGCCTCAGATTAGATCTGGTCGTTAGTCTGCAGTTAAAAACACCTGCAGTCATGACACCTTGGAGGGCTGCTGGACGAGGTGGAGTGGCAAAAACCATGGCTCCAACAAGAGAAATGTCTCTTGAAACTAAAGAGAGGATTGTGAAACTTCTTGAAGAAGGTAACTCTTCACGCAAGGTTGCTAAATATGTGGGCTGTTCACAGTCAGCTGTATCCAAGATATGGACCAAATACAAACAGCATGAAATTGTTGCTAAAGCCAAGCGTACTGGTAGACCAAGAAAGACCTCAAAGCGTCAAGACAAAGAACTTAAGGCCATTTGTCCTGAAAAACAAAAAAGTACAACTAAACAGATGACGCATAAATGGGAGGAAGATGGAGCCAATGTATGTGACCGAACCGTAAGAAATCGCCTAAAGGAAATGGGATTTCAATACAGGAAAGCTAAAAGAAAACCATCATTGACACCTAAACAGAAAAGAACAAGACTGCAATGGGCTAAGGAGAGGCAATCATGGACTGTGGATGACTGGATGAAAGTTATCTTCAGTGATGAGTCAAGAATCTGCATTGGACAAGGTGATGATGCTGGAACTTTTGTTTGGTGCCGTTCCAGTGAGATTTATGAAGAGGACTGCCTGAAGAAAACAACCAAATTTTAACAATCCTTGATGATATGGGGCTGCATGTCAGGCAAAGCCACTGGGTAGATGACTGAGGTTAGTTACTCTATCAATGCGCAAGTTTACATTGACATTTTTTTGACAGTTTTCTCATCCTTTCAATTGAACAGATGTTTGGAGAATACGTTTCCAAGATAACAATGCATCGTGCCATAGGGCAAAAACAGTGAAGGCATTCCTTGGAGAACGACACATTCAGTCGTTGTAATGGCCTGCAAATAGTCCAGATCTCAACCCAATTGAAAACCTGTGGTGGAAATTGAAAGAAAAAAAAAGGTCCATAAGAAGGATCCGACCTGCAAAGCTGATCTGGCAACTGCTATCTGTCAGGTGCGCGCCTGCCTCGGTTTGTTCAGTAAATTAACTTCCTTTTTCCGATTTAGTTAGTTAACTGTTTCTGTTTGTTTATTCGTTCTCCGGTTGTCACGTGACAGGGACTTTTATTTTATATACCTTCGCCTTTCGTTTCGTCCCGGTTTTTAGTGTTTTTGTTTATAGTGTATGGGTTGCGTGTCGGTCCATTGTGTTTGTACCTTGCGTTTAGCTTTTGTGCTAAATAAACTCCCTTTTTTTGCATCCTCACCTGGCTACCCGCTCCTTCCAGCTCCCCTCCGTGCGAGCTCATGTTAGCTCCCCTCCGTGCAAGCTTCCCGTCTCGACCACCGGCACGCTCTTGTAACACATACATACAAACACGTGCATATCTATATGTATATCTATGTACATATGCACATAAACAGATATCCATACACGTGAGTAAGTAAACATATACCCAAATGTGACAATCCAATTAATGGCCACACAGGAGACCACACCTCCCAGACTTTGTCAGCTTGATTGTGCAATTCAAATGTTAGTTTTTCCAGAAGCAGAATACTGGATATTTGGGTTAGCCATTGGTTTTTTGTAGGGGCAGCTGGAGACTTCCATAATAGCAGTATGCATTTTTTAGCTTAATAAAGCAGAACAGTCATTAGATGTTCTGATCTGCTATTTTGTGTATTTTTGGGGTTTAAGTAGAGGAGGTAAAAGATGGGAGAAAAAATGCCTGCTTTTCTATTCTGTAAATAAAGGAATGTACGTCCTTCCAAAAAACTTGAATTTTGGGGCAGTGCCAAAACATATGCATTACAGTGTCTACATTTGAATTATACTTAGGGCATAAAGCAGGAAACATCTAGTGAATTCGAGCTGGTGTTACATACATTCTGGGAATAAATTTAAAGTTTTGCTCTTGAATGTTAATAGAAGTACATTTCGGAGACATCCTTCTTGGAATAACTTGCCAGACTTCGCTGTTAAATTGTTGCTTGATATCCTGTTCCCAGGTCATCCAAAGTGTATCAAAACAAGTGTTGACAAACTTGGAAAGGGCAAAGTATATTTTTGAAATTATTCTCTTTAGACTGATTGGGTTTATTAAAACAATTTCCATTGTTTCGCATTGGAATTGCTTGCTTTTCATCTGATAGCTGATGTAGTGGCGTAGTTGCCGATAATTATAGAAGTCAGCATTAGGCAAATTGAAGAGCTGCTTGACTTGATCAAATGATCTTAAGGTGCTCTGATCGAATAGATTAAAGAAATCTGTTATCCCAGCGGACATCCATTTTAGAAGTCCAATATTTTGAATCTGGGGAGGTAGATCTGGGTTAAGAGCAATAGAGGATCGAAGATACCAATCACATTGTCAATTTGTGTGCTTTTTAAGCCATACCAGTAGTGTGTTATACACAGTGAATATTTTGTTAAGGCTTAAAACGTCATTAAAGTCCTTAATAATCTTGGTTAGCATTTTAAGCATTCTATCCCAACCCATCTTGAGTCCTGTCTATCTGAGGACCAGCTTATTAAGTGTTTAATTTGGGCTGACCAGTAATAGTGCTGCAGATTTGGGAGAGAAGCACCAACCCAGCTCTTTTGACTGGGGGTTTTGAAAATTGAGAATTTGAATCTAGGTTTTTTATTGTTCCATACATAATTTGAGATGAAACCATTTACTTCATTAAAGAACTTTTGAGAGAGAAAGCAGGGGATACTTTGAAAAAGAAAAGTTAATCTGGGAAGAATATTAATTTTTATAAAATTAATTCTTCCAAAGAAAGATGTTAGGAGGTTTGACCAGTCCTTAAGTTTTTTTTTTTCATTTATTTATTAAAGGTGGATAGTTATGTTTTAAACAGGTCTTTTAGATAAATATTTATCCCTTAAAGGGATAAATACACCCAAATATTAAAATTCTATGGGTGACATCTGGAAAGATGACATCAGATTTGAATCACCAGTGCTATTGAAAAGCAGCGCTGTAGATTTTCCAAAGTTAATTTTGTAACCTGAAATTCCGTTTTAGTCAGAGATCACATTGATGCTGGTTGCGGGATCAGAGATGTAAAGCAGCACGTCGTCTGCATACAAAGAAATTCGATGATCTTCCTCACCTATTTTGATCCCGAAAAGTTTTGTACTGCATCTAATTGTTTGGGCAAAGGGTTCTATAGCCAATGCGAAAAGAAGAGGGGAAAGTGGGCAGCCCTTCCTGCAGCCTCTACCTATGTTTAAATTAGATGACATTAACCCTAACCCTAAACCCTAACCCTAACCATAGATGACAAGATATTATGTTTTACTGCTGATGAGTTATGATAAAATGATTGTATGAAATCATTAGATTCTACTGTCCACTCTTTTCAATCTTGGCTTCTTCGATATGACACTTGAATGGTTCCGGTCTTATCTAACAGGCAGAATCTTTCAGGTGTCTTGGAACAGGAATCTTTCTAACCCTCAGCAAGTAGTTACAGGAGTCCCGCAGGGCTCAGTACTCAGACCCCTCCTCTTTTCACTATACATGTTATCACTGGCCACCATCATTAAGGCACATGGTTTTTCTTACCATTGCTATGCCGATGACACTCAGCTCCATTCTGCAGGCAATCACCTTGGCCACAATTTTGAAATCCGCATTTAGAAGGCTTGGGTAGCTGAGCGGATAGGATGGGCAGCTGAGTGGATCCTTGCCCCTCTTTAAGAGTAAACTGATGGATGCAGTTTTCCATAATTGTGGTAAAACACCGTGTGTATATAGATCGTTTAAGAAGACATACGTATTGGACATAGTTTAGGCCAAAAAGTTTTATAGAATTCCACTGGGAACCCATCCAAACCAGGAGCCTTGCCCAGTGTCATAGACTGAATTGCCTCCAAGACTTCTACGGGGTAAAAGGGGCATCGCGGGTAGCTTTGCTCTCACTAGTAATAAGAGGTAGGGAAATTTTGTCCAGAAATGCATTGATCTCCTTATTAGTGCCCTTGTGACGGGTTGCGCGATGAGAGCCGAAAGGGGAGCTCGAAGCGGCGAGCTGGAAGGAGCAGGTTGCCAGATGAGGGTAAAGCAAAGTATTTTATTAACTGTCGCGGACCACGCAGACATAGAACAAACGGCAACACGCAAAAGCTACATAAAAATGGCAATCACCGACACCAAGAGACGGAAGGGGCAGGCATAAATAACAAAAATAGTCTGTCACATGACGAACGCAACCAATACCTGAAGGGGAGTTAATTAACTAATGAAAATACAAATTAAGTTAATTAACTTAAACAAAAACAGGGAAGATGCGCCTAGCTTGTTACAATTTGCAAATCAAATTATAGCGGAACTATTTATTTATCCTTAGAACACCTAAATCGAAGGTTGTGGGGCTAACCCAGCGCTCACATATTCACAACTCTTTTACTCCCATGGGGCAATTTATCATTTGGAGTTTATTTTGTTATCCATACAAAAATTTATATAGTATCCGGAATGTTTCAATGAAAAAACAGGTTCCACATAGTATAACATTAATCATATGAAAGGGGTTTAACAGTTCTGTTGTTCTGGTTTTACTGCTGGACGTGCATTTAAACTGATTGCACTTTTTCTCACACTACCCAAGATTACATAAATACTGGACGTTAATTTGTATGAATGTTTTGTTCACACCTATCATTTTAATTTACATTTTGATTATTTTTTTATGTTATTTTGTTCTCATTCCACTGTCTACTAAATAAAGTTTGTCAGCTGAAATATTTTATTAATTAAGATCTAGGATGTGTTATCTTAGTGTTCCCTTTATTTTTTGAGCAGTTTAGTTATCTGATTTCTGTCAGTCACTTTTCAAAACCAGAACCACTGTTCTATGTAATTAATGTTATTACTCTAAAGGACCTAACGAAATGTTAAATACATCAAATGTGAAATAGTAAAGTAACACTTAAAATAAATTTAAAAATCCTGCAAATGATCTTAGCCTAAAACTGACATTATAGAAAATTATTTAAAATGTTATCATGTTTAAGTGCAAATAAAGTTTGATGTTTCAAAATAATATATTTTTTATTACTGAGCAAAGGGGTAAATAAAATAAAATATTTACGTTATATCAAAATAGATTTTTGTTTTAAGTATAATTAACTACACTGCAAAGGTTGCCAATGGCAACGTAACTTTAGCAACCAAAGACACCATTCTAGATTCTTGGGTAAAAGACAAAGCAAGTTTTTTTCTTCTTAACATTTTTTTTTATATTTAACAACAGAACAACAATGAATGGTCATTGTACTACTAATGGCAACTTACCTTATTTAACACATCACCATAATAAATGTAGAACAATACATTTTTATAGAGTATTAAAATTACCAGCCAAAATAAAGCTAAACTTCAAATTGCATCTGTTTTTAGTTGTTGGTATTGAACAAATGAGACATTTTTCAATATTTCAAACCTTACTTAATCTCTTTTATTTTTCTGATAGGAAAACAGCAATGTCAGATTAGTAGTCTAAAAAGAATGTTGCTAATGATGAGGGTTGTAATACTAAACCACCAGTACGAAAGAGAGCTGTAGCACAAGAGACAGAAACAAGCTCAAATCAAACACCCAAACCTTTTTTTGTTCAAGGTCTTTTTCTTCATCTGAAACATTTTGCATTTCTAACATCTGTAACAATATAGTACATTTGACTTATGTAAGGTTTGTGGAGAAAATATATTGTTTAATATATTTTCATCTTGTTTTAACAGAGAGCTTTGAATCTCGGTACAAGATGGGAAGGCTACTCAGAAAAGGAGGCTATGGTTGAGTTTATGCAGGTGTTAGGAAAGCAGATAAAAAAACGGTAAACACTGATAAGTCAGTTCAACTAACGGGAATATGAGATCTATACATTTTCAGTGATGAACTTAATTGGATAAAATTATATTTTATTTATCTTATAATGAAATAGTCCACACTTGTAATGACTATTAGTTGTGAACTGCATAGTGTAAGTAACTGGTGTGTTTATTATACAAACAGAATTCTGATGTTTTTTTTTTCTGACTAGGTCGTCATTACGATTGTGAAGAAAATGCCATTGATGAAATTTCTAACCATTATGTAGGTAATGTATGTCTTATTATGGATCATTATTATTATTATTCATTATCTTCAGCTTAATTTTCTATTATTGTCGTGTGGGTGTTCCCAATGCCTATCCAGGGGAGAACACTTCAGGTGCTAGGCAGATATACCCAGGACATGGCGCCAATCTATCACTGGGCACACTTACTCACACAGCCAGACACACAAACACACACTCTGTGGGGCAATTTAGAGCATTCAGTTTACCTTGAATCCATGTTTTTGGACTGTGGGAGGACAGCGGAGCACCTGGAGAAAACCCACGTGGACCCAGGGAGAACATGGAGACCACCCTGATTGGGATTTAAACAGGGAATCCCCAGTGCTAAGAGACAAATGTGCTAACTACTAAGCCATCGTGCCGTCCTTTTGTGGAACATCTACTGAGATAAAACAGCACTTATCCAAAATCAGTCATCAAAACCTGGAGTAAGCGCTTTCCTTTGGAACCTCCCTGCTCATGACAATTTTCATGTTACTCTAAATTCAGACTAACCACGCATCATGTTTACTGTCATTTTAGGCCGGAACCTCTCATAAGCTCCCAATGGAAGTGGCGCTGATGCAGATTGTTCAACAGCCACTTCATTGTGAGCATATGTACTATATATAGTGGAGCTCCTGAAGTGCTTTGAAACACCAAGTCAGTACATCCTCATCCTGGAACGACCTGAACCCTGCATGGACCTGTTTGATTTCTGTAAGGGGTCACTAAAGGAAAATATTTCACAGAAAATCATGAAGCAAGTGCTGTTGGCTGTGCAGCACTTAATTACTTAATTGCCATAAATGTTGGGTTCTACATTGAAAAATTAAACCTAGGAATCTCCCCATCAACCCCAAGACAGTTGAAGTCAAACTGATTGACTTTGGGTGTGGTGCTTTTGTAACCCAGGTTATGAAAGCATGAGTATTGAAAAGTAAAGTTGTCCTTAAGAGTGCACATAATTAACTAATTTATGAGCAGCATGTAAGAAGCTAGGCGCTTCTTCCCTGTTTTTGGTTTCAGTTAATTATCGTCAATTTATGTTTAATTAGTTAATTAACTTTCCCTTGGTGTTTATTGGTTGTGTTTCGTCATGTGACAGAGTCTCCTGTGTTATTTATGCTTTCCACTTCCTCCTAGTCTCTGTCGATGGTCATTATTTT
>JAOUQT010344269.1:0-12707 GCA_025769995.1 Xyliphius kryptos | reverse complement strand
AGAGTACAGGCAGGATGGAGTGGATAGAGAAAAGTGTCAGGAGTGATGTGTGACAAAAGGGTTGCAGCAAAAGTGAAAGGATACATTTATAAGAGTAATGAGACAAGCCTTGTTGTAGGGTTTGGAAACAGTGGCACAAACTAAGAGACAGGAAGCAGAGCTGAAGTTGACAGCTGATAATTTAATTTATAATAATAGATTTAGAATTTAAAGACCTAAATAAAAGATGGCCGTCCCTCTCTGCGCTATAGGGAGAAGTGCTTATAGATGTTAAAAAATTTGACACGATGTATGTGGCTAGACTGTTGTATCTGACACTTTTCAAGTTATTCCAGATCTCGCCCTTACATTCACAGTGTTGTTAACTTTTATTTTATGATGACATTTGGGACAGTTAAAGCTGGGTGTTGGACTAGCTTATATTTACGTTGTCAGTTAGTGTACTAGAGGAGTGCTAAACAATTTTAAAAAACTCAGAGAATCAAACACACTCTGTGTCATTTCTAATTGACCTAAATAATAAGTCATAACAAGATAAGTCAAGACTAAGCCTAAGAATATATAAACGTTTGTAGCGACTGTTACAAATACTTTTTTCTATTTGTAGCAATGCATAAACATTTGCACTAAGGGTTTCTGATATGACTCTGCTGCAGCAATTGGGTTTATTTCTTCAATCATTCATTTATTTATTCACTATCTTACACTTAGTCCACACTGGGTTAAAGGTCAGCCAGTGCCCACTCAGCAGATCCAAGGGCAGGAACAACCTGCTTAAAACTACAGTATATATTATATAAATCATGGCCAGTTCTTCAGACGTATCACTTATGCTTGTTCTCAGTGATTCTCTCTCAATGGACAGTGAGGAAAAATAAATAATTTACCAGTAAACAGTCCCAGTTTGCTGAATTTATGAAGATCTATTTAGCAATTATTAAGCTTGTGCTATTTTTGAGCAGAAGATTTAGTAAGAATGATAAGCAAACATGGCTTATATATGATTAACATCTATAAGCAGTACTGCTCATAGAATCTTGCTAAAAATTAAACAATAGACAAATGTCCATCTTTGGTCATAACCTCATACTAAACTACATACATATTGAAAATATTTAAAAAAATATAATTTGTGTGTATTTATTCTCTTTTCTTCTTGAACTTTAAACATTAAATAAAAAAAATATATCGCTTTCTAAAATGATGTTCTGCATTCATAGTATACTTTTGAACATGTTTCTCTGTTTAATCCCCACCCAGTCCCGTACTCTGCTGTGTGTGCAAGTTCTTTGACCTTTCAGGATAAATCGCTTCCTCTCACTCGTGACGACAGTTGACAACTTAGCATCCCTCTGAGAGGTTAGAGGTCAAAGAGCTCTCGGTTAACTCTCAAACTAGCCAATCAGAGCATGTAAAGGCTTCAGCAGCTGCCCGGATTCCTGCTGGAATGATATTTAGTCCTGACTTCTGGCTCAGCAACTGTATAGACACTGACTCCCACTTTTCCTGTGATTAAGACCACACATTGTTTAAAATGGAGACAAAAATTATCAACCAGTGATCCAGCATATGAAAATATGCCATAACCAACGTCTGAAGTAAAATATCTGATGTCTTGATAACTGATATATTTCACTGCAAGCCATAGTATTGTTCTCAGACTGGAAACAGCTGTCCACATGCACATTTCTAGTATCATAACCATTAGATGAATTCTGTAAACTGGTTTAGCTACACCTTAATCTCTGTGTGAATAATGTGTGATAAATAGTAAGATATTCCATTCCCTGAAACCAAAGTGTCTGTTTCAGGATTAATAAAATTATTTAATATAAACACAATTCCAAAATGTTGGGACAAATAACAAATTGTAAATAAAAACGGAATGCATAATTTAAAGAAAAAATAGGTGATTTTAAATTTCGTGACAACAACACATATCAAAAAATTTGAGACAAGGCCATATTTACCACTGTGAGACATCCCCTTTTCTCTTTACAACAGTCTGTAAACGTCAAAGACGTTGCTCAAGTTGAGAGATAGGAACTCATTCTTGTCTAAATAGGATTCTGGTTGCTCATCTGTCTTAGAATTCTTTTTCATATTTTCCGTTTTATATTGTGCCAAATGTGCAGGCTGGCCAGTTTAGTACACTGACCCATGATGCTGTAATTGATGCAGTATGTGGTTTGGCATTGTCATGTTAGAAAATGCAAAGTCTTCCCTGAAAGAGACGTCATCTGGATAGGAACATATGTTGCTCTTGAACCTGGATATACCTTTCAGCATTGATGGTGTCCTTCCAACTGTGTATGCTGCTATGCCACGCGCACTAATGCAACCCCATATTATCAGAGATGAAGGCTTGGGTCGTCCTTCTCCTCTTTAGTCCGCATGACACGGCGTCCCTGATTTCCATAAAGAGCTTCAAATTTTGATTCGTCTGACCACAGAACAGTTTTACACTTTTCCACAGTCCACTTTAATTGAGCCTTGGCCCAGAGAAAACATCTGTACTTCTGGATCTTGTTTAGATCTGGCTTCTTCTTTGAACTTTAGAGTTTTACCTGGCAATGGCGGATGGCACAGGGAATTGTGTAATAAATCATAGAATACCAATGCTGGAGATAGTTAGCTGGTTATTTTCTCTCCATGTTTAATCAGCTGTATTAGAACAGCAAATTAATATTATAATTATTGTATTGTTATTTAGTCTAATGCTTAAAATTAATCAAATATTCCAAATATGGTGCTCCATAGTTGTCATTAGACTTATTCTCTCTTTCTCTTACATTTTGTTTTACACTGTTCAAAAATAAAGGGAACAATAAAATAATATGTCCTAGATCTCAATGAAAACCAGCCATTAGAGAGCACCCAAGCCCGGGTAAATGATGATGCGTCAGGAAGGGCATTCGGCAAAAAACATTTGCCAAATAAATTATGTGAAAATAAATTATGTGAAATTATGGTCGTGGCCCGGGTTAACAAAGATTGGCACCAGTACTGGTGGCAAACAGGGTACTGGCGAAAATTAGGCTACTGTTTGCTGAAGATGACAAGGAGGGAAGCGTGTCAGAAGACAGAGAGAGAATAGGAAAATCAAGAGTGTAGGACTGAGGGCAACAACACCAAATGTAGGGATGATGACAGGGAAAGGTAGAGAACTGGCTGATAAGAAAGGTAGATTTATGTGTGTGCAGGAGACAAATGAAAGGGAAGTAAGGCTTGAAGAATTGGTGCAGGTCTTAAAGTATTTTATCAGGGTTTGGATAGAAATGGAGTAGGGTGTCAGATGGGGTGATGACTTTGAAGTTAGAAATTGAATGTATATTGGTGAATGTTATCAGTGGCTATGCACCACAAGTTGGGTGTAAGTTAGAGGACTCACATAGATTTATATGGGCATATTGTTGAAGGAAACAAATAAGATGAGAAGGTGGTGGGCAAGTTTGGTGTTTAGGATAGGAATCTATAAGGACAGACGGTGGTGGATTTTGCAAAGAGGATGGAAATGTGTAGATGAGGTTGCTTAAAAGAGCATAGAAAATGTGAAACAGGTGGTAGCAAAGATTGCCAAGGATATAGTAAGGAAAGTTTTGGACAGGATTAAGAAGGTATGGAAATTTATAGGAGAGATGGGTGTGGTGTTTTTGACTAGATTATTCAATAAGATTTTTGAGAGTGAAATGATGCCTGAGGAATGGAAATAAAGTGTACTTGTACCGACTTATAAAAACAAGGGTGATGTACAGAGTTGCAACAATTACAGGGGCATAAAGCTACACAATGAAGATTTGGGAGAGAGTTGTAGAAGCTAGGCTTAGACAAGTAGTGACTATTTGTGAGCAGCAGTATCGTTTCATGCTAAGAAAGAGCACCACAGTTCTATTGTTCTATTGATTTTCTCTTTGAGAATACTGATAGAGAAGTATAGAAAAGGTCTACAAAAAGGGCTACACTGTGTCTTTGTGGATTTAGTGAAACTGAGTAATGAGACCAGCCTTGTTATATGCTTTGTGAGACAATGGCACTAACTAAGAGACAGAAAGCAGAGCTGGAGGTTGCAGGGCTTAAGATGTTGAGGTTCTCATTTTGGGAATGAGAACATCACAGGGACAGCACAGGTTGGAAAATTGGGAGACAAGGATAAAGAGGGCAGACTGAGATGGTTTGGACATGTACATAGGAGGGACAGTGTATATATTGGTAGGAGGATTTTAAAGATGGAGATAATATTTTAAAGATATTATCTCATGGAGGTCTCGATTTGAAATCGTTCTCATAAATAAAATAAAAGTAGAAAATCACATTACAGGAAGTTTCTCAAGACAAATTATTATAATATTTGGACATGCTCCTGATGAGGCGGCAGATGATGTCCTGAAGGATCTTTTCCAGATTCTCTGGATTAAAGCATTAGTCAACTTCTAGAATGTCTGTGGTGTAAGGTGGCATTGGTGGATGGAACAAGACATGGTGTCCCAAATGTTCTATTCAATTCAGGTCTGGGGAGCGGGCAGGCCAGTCCATAGCATTAAGTCTTTCATCATGCAGGCACTGCAGAAACAGTTCGCCCACATGAGAAATAGCATTGCCATGCATCAGAAGGAGCCCATAGCCCACTGCATTAACATATAGACAATGGGTCTGAGGATCGCATCCCAGTACCTAATAACATTCAGGGTTCCTATGGATAGCACATGGACAGTTATGTATTTCTTCTAAACAGACAGACACAGCAAACCTTCTTGCCACAGCTTGCATTGATGTGCCATCCTGGATGAGCTGATCTATCTAAGCAACTTCTGTGGGTTGTAGACACTGCACCAGGTGATTGGGAACAGACAAATGGCATGTGGTCTTTTCAGAACCACTTCTTTATAAGGGTAGTTTTGTCTCTCATGCAGGAAAGAGGTTGATTATATTATAAAATAAAAAATAAGATTTATTTAGGTATTTATTTAACAGAATAATTCGGCAAAAGTATTTATATTCATTCCACCCATCTTAGTGAATTCAGTAATTGAAATGAGTAATGTCTTTTATGGGGTTGATTAAGTTAATTATTTATTTTTAAAAAATAATGTGAAATATTTTGACATGTATGAATTAGATTTTTTTTGAAAATTTCAATGTAGAGTCGAATTGTCTTTATTTACTTTATTTTTGGCATGGTGTATGAGCATGGTTCAACATTTAGTACACACCTCTATGCAAAATCAAAATTTCGCTAAAATAAAAAAAATAACTCTCTTTTTTTTGGTAAAATGACATTACATCGAGCAATAGAATGCAAGTGGATTTATCACTAACCTTAATATGACTTATTACAAAGAAATGGGATTCGTATCTTAGATTCCTCGTTTATTTCCTCAATATTTAAGTATTAATTGAAATGACTGTTCACCGTTTTTCTAACTGCATAACAGGAATAATCATAAAGAATAATTCATTTGTATTGACCTTAATCCAAATGAGATTTTGTGGAAGGACATGAGGCAAACAGATTATGCCATATAAATCAACAAATCACTATATTTTTTCACATTCACAAATCCAAATATAGCAAAAGAGAGCAAATACAATTTATTCTGAATATACGAGTGGTTCATATTGTATCTCAGATTATAAGATTTTGGATACATTTCATTTCAAATACCAAAGGAATTCAGTAGGACTTGATGATTTAATAATGCCTGAGGAAATGATATAATGGTATGGTAGGTATTCAACCATAAATCAGAAATAAATGACAAAGGATGGTAAGAGGTTATGTAAGACAAAAGCAAAACTGAAAGCATAACTATAGATATCCTGTTGGCAGATTTGCTTTAATATTACGCTGAGTGATTTACTAACAGTATGTTCTGCAATAGTGCCAGCGGAACAGAAGCTACACAATTATGCATTACACTTATAAAATCAAAACTTGTTTGTTATCTGTCAGGAATGTTTTCCCCCATCTACCAAACTGAATCAAGATGTTGATAACAGGTTTGTAACTGTCAAACCTCAAGAGGAAGTGTTTTAAATCCATCACTGTATATTCAGTTCTTTGCTTAATGTCTGGTGATAACAACTTACAACAAGTCATTGCAATAGTTAGTTATGCCAGTTTACAACTACAGTAGCTGATGGGACTGAGTTTTAAAACAAATGAAAACTCCTTATACATTTTGGCAGGGGCTTTACTAATTAAGCAATACATTTACACCCTGAAGACTATATTTATGTAGAGACTGCAAGCTAGAATATTCCTTATATAAATAATTACCTGAGAATAAATCTTTGTAAGCAAATGTTAAATAGGAATCTTAAATAGTTTATCTTAATTATAATTTTAACTTATAGTTGAGTTCGTATGGTTCATAAACATACAAAATACATTGTTAAATTATTAAATAAATAAATATATGAAAATCCATTTACTCAATTCTATGCCTATTAACTATATTCTATAGTTTTAGGGTCATGGGGAAGCCGGTGCGGATCCGGCAACTCCGGGCTCGACTGTTGGAGCTACCAGGGCGCTATTCCATCATAGGGCTGACACACACATGCAATCACACACTAATGGGCAATTCTTAATCCTTTTTTCTTATGTTGATCAGTAATTCCTTGGATGATGATGATGTTGATTATGAGCCAGTAATAAACATATCGATAATCACCCTGTCTCTCACAGTGGGTACCGCAGACCTTATACATCCGACCCAGTATGGCAATCTTAGGTTTTGTATTCATTAATGCTTTGAGGGATAAATAGTCTGATTGAGCATCCCAATTTCAGCCGTGCAGTCAACTTGACATATGCTGCAGATTACAGTTCCTGTCCCCATAAGTGGGGTTGCGATTGTTCTTTGTCTGTAAACTTCTCTACAAATTTACCATCAAGGGTGAGCATGCGAGCATAACTCAAGATGGTATTACTTTCGGACTAATAGGAATATTAAAGCTACTCTACAAGGCTAGGTAGTGATCTCAGGAGAGAAGGAATGGTTTGTTAACTTGTTAAATCATACATACATATTATTAACTAAAATATGTGTAAGACAAAAATGTTCCACATTCTGTTTACATTAAAACTTTTGCTTGCCCCACAGCTTTATCAGTTAGAGACCACTTACTGCTTTGCATGCTTGAACCTGTTACCTCTGTTAGGGGACAGGGTATTGGGCCCAAGAGCGAGAACTAGGAGGAGATATTTAGGCAGAGCAAATAATAAAGAAAACTTAGGACAGATTTGATTAACACTGAAGTAAAACCTGTTTTAAGTAACAAACAAAAATGAATGGATGGTGTGCTTACTGATTGGGTTCTGAGTAAGCACCTCTGGGAGAGAAATGGCAAACACAAGAGACATTATTAAAAGTGACTCAAAATAAGGAATTTTATTTATTTATTATTTACATTTATAAAACATGTGAGATACTGGGAGAGAGAAACTCGAATTGCATTCTATATAAATAAATAAATAATTTCACTTGAATTTCACTTGAATTGTCTCCGAAAAATAAACAAATAAATAAAACAAATGATTAGGCTAACAAAGCGTAGCCATGGCAACCTAGCGCCGCAATTCTCTTCTTCTTCTCTTCTCAAGGTTGGTGGTGTTGGTGAACCCCTAACAGGTCCCCCTCCTAGGGACTGCTCCTGAGGGCCCAGCATTCTACCTTTGAAAGTCCCAAAAAAGGACTCCCAATCCTCTGGAGAGTAGGCCATGAACCCTCACAATGGGTCTCCGTAGCTGATGGTTATTTGGCCAGAGCAATAAACTTGCATGCATTGGAAAAGTGGTCAACAATCGCTATTGGTTCTTGATAGGGAACACCCAATGACAAAATCCAGAGAGAGGTGTAACTAGGGCCATGATGGCACAGCTATGGGGAGAAGAAGCCCCTGGGGTCTGACTCTAGGAGTTTTATTAGGAGATGTATTTCTGGATCTCTCTATCGAGGTTTGGCCACCAGTACCTACTGCAGACAAAGTTGATGGTGCGCGTAACACCAGGGTGGGCATTGGGGTATGAAGAATGTGCCCACTCTAAGACCTGACGCTTGGCCTGGAAGGGCACAAACAATCAATCAGGTGGTCTACGTCCTGGATCAGGATGTTGGCACAGAGCGAGCCTGACTACCATGTCAACTGGTCATTGGACCGGTGCTAGGATTTTAGGCGATGGGAATATAGGTTCAGGAGGTGCCTCCTGATCCACAGTCTCCCACTGCCAAGAGAGAGCATATGGCTTCTGGTTCTTTGGACCTGGTTTTTAAGACAGCACAAGGTCGAAGCGACTGAAAAACATTGACCACCGCACTTGGTGTGGATTAAGCCACTTCGTCTGCTAGATGTAGACCAGGTTCTTGTGGTCAGTACAAATTAAAAAGGGGTGTTTGTAACCTTCCAGCTAGTTCCTCCACTCTTCCAGCGTCAATTTGTTTGCCAAGAGCTCTCTATCCCTTCTTCTTGGGCTTCTTGGGGTTGCTTTGATGCTGGGAGAGTACAGCCCCTACACCAATTTCTGAGGCGTCTACCTCAAAACTAAATAGGTAGTCCTGGTTGGGCAATCAGAGAACCGGAGGGGACACTAACCACTCCTTGATTTTGCCACAGCCTCATCCGTCCAGTGAAATAGGCCTGAGGTTTTGTGGCATAAGTGTCGTAAGAGGTAAAACAATTAAACTTGCTTAACAAATTTTGATCATGGCACTACACTGACCCTCTCACACTCTCCACAGTGGATGTATGCTCAGTACTTACTAAGCAGAGTAAACTCACGGAAAGCTGCCAGCCCTGACAGCATCCCAGGACGTGTCCTCAGAGCATGTGCTGGCCAGTTGGCCTAGGTCCTAACTGGCATCTTCAGCATGTGACTGGTGCTATCTACTGTTCACATTACATGAGGACAACTACTGACACATTACCACACTGGACTATCCTAAAACAATACACTCACTGTCGTGGCAGGAAGAAAAGATCCCAATATTCCATGTGAACTCCGGACAGGTCTTCAGCTTTTGGGCTGGCTAAGACTGGAGAAGGGGGGATTGTGAGGCAGTGGCCCCGACAGCTTGGAGCCCACCCATAAATGATGTGGGTCACCCAATCAATATGTGGATTGTGAGTGACCAACCATGTATAGCCCAGAACCAGAGGTAAATGGGTTACTAAGTGAGATTGTCTCACAATGGGTTCCAACTTTGACATTTATTGGGTGAGTTTGGAGCAAGATGGGACTGTCACTCAACAACCGTCCGTCAAATGCCACTGCCGGGAGGGCTGGAATCATGGACTCCTCAGTCTATGAACCAGCCCAAAATCAATAAAGGGTAGCGACGCCAGAGTCAATAAAGGCACAAATCTGGTGGGATTGACCGTGTTTCCAACTTAAACATTTAGCGATGGTCCCAACTGCATTGGCTCTGCGGGCTGGGAAGTCGGTAAACCTCATTGAAATTGCTGCCATGAATGTTTTAAAATTTCTTCTGGTGTTTTGATTTGTGCTCCACATCATGTTGACGGATGCGTGCGACTAAACAAGTACACAGCTCATAAAGAGACTTCAGATCTTCAGGAAGACTCCAGGCAGCTAGCTCGTCTTTGGTCTTCGAGTTCAGAGCCCGTAAATATATGGAAGATAGGGCCTCACTATTCCATCCACTTTCTATAGTCCAGAACTCAAAAGTGAACTTAGCTACAGAGAGAGCGCCTTGGGACAAATTTAGTAACCGGGTGTAAGCGTCCCTTCCACCATGTGGATGGTAAAAAGTAGCCCGCATGGCAGCCATGAATGTCTCGGCTGTTTGACAAACCGGGGTCTTCTGTTCCCACAAGGCCGTTGCCCAATTCAGAGCCTTAGAAATAAGAAATACACCTATTTGTAAAGGAGGTGTAGTTGCGGCAATAATCAAGGTGGACAATTGCTGCTCAACTCCCTGCATTATCTCACCCTGCCTTTCTTTTATGGACCGTTCCTCAAGCAAGGTTGATTTTAATGTTTCTTTATCTGCTAGCTCCATGGGGCGCACCGTTCTGTTAAAAGACAGGGTACTGGGCCCAAGCACGAGAGCTCGGAGGGGCTATTTAGGCAAATAAAATATTAAACAGAACTAAGGACAGATTCTCACTAGAGTACAGTAAGTGAAAAAACTTGCGCGCACACACACACAAGCAGACACAGACACACATACGTTCTTGGAAATTTCATTGAAATAATTTCAAGAGTAAATTAGAATAAATTTGAATGAGAAGGTTTGCCCAAACTTTTCACTGTTACTGTATTAAATCATTTTATGATTTAGATTATTAAGAAATGTGAATTTAATTTAATCAAGTAAGTTAATACCTACATGTTCTTCTGTCAGTGTTTCTTTGCTCTAGCATTTTTGAAAGGCAGGGATGAAAAAATTAAAGAGAGTGTAAGGTGCATATATGCTGTATGTTTTTAACAATGCTAATGAGTCTTCCAAACTTTATTGTGTTAATGTTGACAAAATGTACTTTGTCTTAACTGGTAAATACAGTTAAACTTATATATGCTAATGTATGCTAATGTATGCAAAACATCACAAAGCTCAAGTAATTGCTTGCTTGAATAATATGTCATGCTATATTACTTAAGCACATTAAGAGGTGTTTTCTCTACATCACTGAGGATGTAGATAATGAGTCATAATAATTTCATCAACTTCCTCACGCTGTGGTTTGCGGTTTCGAGTTAATTACAGATTTATATTTGTGACCATAACTAGATTTTTGTTGGATGTCTCAGAGGCCACAGGTTAGGAGGAAAGAACATTTAGCGGGCTGTTTTCTAGAGATTTGGTGGTCTGTGATGGAGACGCCACAGAGGATATTATGTAAGATTTATACACAGATACACAGATGAGGGATAGTCACTCTGGTTTGTTGATTTGGGTTAAGTATGTATTTACTTTATGTATTTGTGACAATAAGTGCAGATATTCACTGGTGTTTCAGAGGCCACAGATTCGCTGATCAGAACAGATTTAAGCAAACTGAAACTTCTGTTAATCTATGCTATGTGCACATTTCTATGCTCTGTCTAATGATGTCTTGTGGAAGCAAAGAGAAAAGGATTTTCTATATGTGAACAGGATGTACTGTAACAATACACAGGTGTAAAATTGTCAGTGCTATTGAGGAGGAACTTTCTGTGGTCATGAAAAATACTAAGTGTAAAGGAGTTTACTATGGATATCCATGAACATGTCAACAGTGTATACAACAACACAACATGACATAGTATTTTGTGTAGGCATGGTGGTGCAGGAGGTAGGGTTTCTGTCCCTCAGCACACCATCCCATGCTTGAACCTGGTTTCTGTTTATTTGAATTGTAGTTCCTGTTTGTCTGTTTTGTTTCCTTGTGTCTGCATGGGTTTTCCAGTTTCACCCCACCTATCAAACCCGTTTTCTAATCAAGCAGATATAATACTAGTAACTAACTAAATAATATACCTCTCAGATTTCTTCCCTAACTTTTTTTTTTTACAAAAATAGTGGTGTACTCTTGGCATTAATATGTTTATCAGTAGTAATTTCCCTAACAGTAGTATTAGGTTTCCTAGCATGTGGTTGTAAAAAGTACCAACATGTTTTACATGCTTTAAAACACATAGTCATCATAGATGTTAAAATACTTGGAATATCCCAAATACATTTAAGCTCAATAAAGTATACAATAGAAATGTGACTTTTTCTGATGTGTGGCTTTGCAATAGGACCCCACAGATAGATTAGATCATGTTTTAGCTTTGAAGCTTGATCCCAAGGTGGGACGACCTGGGAAATTTCTCTGTGGAATTTGTTTGTTTTCCCCGGTGTTTGCGTGGGTTTTCTCTGGGTGCTCCGGTTCCCCTCCGCCGTCCAGAGACATGCAGTTTAGCCGAATGACCAGACTGAAAGCTGTGACTCAAGATCACCTGATAATGAATTTGTAATGATGTCAATGCTGGAAAGTTAATCATTTTCTTCCTTGCACATATTGATGGAATGAATGCCTTTCTGATTAACTGCGTCGCTCAACGTGTATACATTCTTCATGTTGTTTTTAGTTTACTTTCATTTCTGGCTGTTGCGTTTTCAGCCACGGTTTACAGGAAATGTGGACAAAGCCAGAGTAAAGGAGTGTTCACTTCCTACAGGTGATCCATTCAATTTTCTTTTATTTATTAACCTATAGTCAAAGAGTTACAGAGAAAATAAAAGTTGACTTTCATATTTTGCTGGCTTTATGAGAGAGCTGTGATTTAATGCTTGAAACTAAAAGATTGGCGCATGTATTGATCCAGCAGATAGCATTTTATAAATGGTCAAGTACAATAATTTTGTGCATTGCAGTATATTGGTTCATACAGTGTAATACTGGAAGGTAGAAATTCTGGGTTCATAATGTTACAAGTTCATACTGAACACCAGACATTGCTATAAGGTTTAAGGTATAGAGCTGCCATGTCACCAGTACTTGAAAGTGTGTGAACCCTTTAGAATATTCTATATTTCTGCATTGTTATGAACTGAATAAAACATACTAAAAGTCACACTAAAAGTCCTAAAAGTAGATAAAAAAGATGCTAGTTAAACAAATGAGACAAAAATATTATAATTGGAAAATTATCCAATATTACATACAGGGGTTAGACAATAACACTGAAACACCTGTCATTTTAGTGTGGGAGGTTT
>JAOUQT010344246.1:0-12708 GCA_025769995.1 Xyliphius kryptos | reverse complement strand
TGGGGATGGGGAACCCCCCCCCCCCCCACCGCGACCCTCATAAAGGAATAAGCGGAAGATAATGAATGAATGAATGAATTTTATCAATACCATCTTCATTAAAGTTTTCATAAAGTGAAGAAATGCTGCGGGATCGAACACATTTAGTCAGATGTCCTCTTTGCTGTCAATATTACAGTTATTGCATGCCTTACAGCATTAGTTTCGCATTAGCCGCGCCGCATCTTCACCTGTACTCTACCTGCATGCCTATCGCTATTCGCCAAGCGCCTTGCGGCTTACCCTCCACTCTACCCGTGTGCCAATCGCTATACGCCAAACGCCTTTTGCCTTATATTATTTAAATATGAACTAAGTAAACAAAATGAAAAGGAAGTATATAAAATATGTGCCTATGTCCTGTTGTAACATTGTGACAAAATTTCAAAGCAATCGGTGAAGAACTTTTAGAGATTTTAAACAAACGAACATCTTCATTCTAGGCCATTGACTGAGCCTTTGTCCTCCCAAGGTTTCTTTCCCACTGTTTTTTCTTGCCACTGTTGCTTCGGCTTGCTCTTTGGGGGGTTAGGCTTGGAACTCTGTAAAGCTGCTTTGTGACAACACACTGTTGTTAAGAAGCGCTATATAAATGAACTATTTGAACTGAATTGTATTTTTATTTGTATAGATTGTATAAATACATTGCATGGGTAATTTAAAAACAACAATGTTTTTGCTATAAAATTCTATGTCTATACAGTGAGTACAAACAATACAGTACTGGCAGAGCTAAATCTTTTTGCTAATTATGAGTTTTTATTCTGGAAGTATGCATGTGGGGCCACACCTGCTTGTTGACCTCTGTTCTTAAATTCTACTCCTGTTACTCACTTAACGAGTCCTGTACAGTTTTGTCATGGTGAATTTTTGGAATGAGTTTTTCTGCATGTTTAATCTTGTCTTATATCAGCCATGTAAACAAACTTTTGTCCACCTTCTTTTTGCATTAATAAGCTTTCTAATCACACAATGACATAATATTTATTATTCAGTGACCTTTAGTCGTACAACTTTTATCAGGATTTAAGAACTACTACTTTAACATTGTTAACTAAAGCAACAGGATGCAATGTAGACAGTCTATCAACCAAATGATGACCAAGCATTTATGGTTGTGAGTTTTTTGTTCACACCCACTTGTAACTATCTAAAATAGTGGTTCTTACACAATGGTACGTGTAATAATGGGGCATGCCAGACAATGTTATCAATATACAAAACATTATTTTTCCTTACACATTTTATGAGCTGCATTCTGTAATTTCACCACTAGATAACAGCGTTTGCTTGTTAGAAAAAATGGAAACATTACTCTTGCCAATTGAGCGATTTTTCAGACCCTGTAGCGACTTATTGTTTTAAAAAGCAACTAGCGACAAATCTAACGACTTATCCTGGTGTTATTGTTATATGAGCATACATGCAAATGACCTACACATGCTCAATGCTGCCCCCCCCATTTATTTACAAAGAGCGTCAAAGAGGCATTAATTACATGTGTAACACGAAAATAAATTCCACAAATAAATAAAGGTTTGAAACTTAAGTTAATTTAACAACAACAAAAAAAAATAATTTAAAAATGAAAAAAAAGTGGAAAAACTTAATTACACAATTTCAATGCAGGTCATTATTTATATCATTTACTTAAATGCTTTATTCACATAGAATGTTTCATTTCAAAGGCAAAAAAGAATCAACAGAATTTAATATTTTTACAATGTTCATATTTAGCACATTTTTCTCTCCCTTATTATTCCTTCCTTCTATAGCCTCAAATAGGCAAATAGACTGTGCAAGTTAGGCAATGACATCATTTAGCACCTTTAATAACATTTAGGACAGCCAATTGCTATTTTCCTTACTGAGGAGTTGGCAACAGTGGGAAACGTACTACTCGGCAATCAGAATTTATTTAAAAAACCGGACTATATTACGTCATGGGAAACCAGTTTATTAGCAATTTTGCTTTCAATAGAAGTATTCATTAATCAAACCTTGTTTTTGTGTGTATCTGTAACTGTGTGTCTGTAACGGTACTCTGCTTTGCATCATTTCTAACACCTCTTTTCTGTGATTTATTTACAATAATGCTGCCCGCTTGAACCTCATTGCTTTAATATACACTCAACTTTAATTCATGCTTGCCATATGTTGTTCTGTGATGAAAAACACATTTCGAACTTGGAAGTTTGGGCTTGATAATGGGTGATATTTGGTCTGAAATTTTGCACATGCACATTATTTTATATGTGTAAAATGACAATCATACTATCCATCCATCCATTATCTTCCACTTATTCCTCATCCAGGGAGAACATCTCGGGCGCTGGGAAGATACACCCAGGACAGGGTGCCAATCCATTACTGGGCACACACTCACTCACACTATACGGGGCAATTTAGAGCCTTTGATTTACCTGGGATCCATGTTTTTGGACTGTGGCAGTAAACCGGAGAACCCGGAGGAAACCCACGCGGACACATTGAGAGCATGGAAACTTCACCAGATATCGGGACTGGAACCAGGAACCCCCAGCGCTGAGAGGCAAATGTGCTAACCACTAAGCCACCGTGTCGCCCACACTCATATTGAATAAAATTAATCACAGAATAATGTGTATTTCACAAATAATTTTGATTTAGACCCTTTTTGTTATTAATATGTATTATTTTAGCATAATATTGTTGTTTTTATTGGTGTTTTAAGGCAATAAGAGGCTTTGTTTAACAGATAATGCACTACTGCTTTATTTCAATATTCTGGTATTGCCTGTCAGACCTGATTGTCAATAACTCACAAAGGAGATTGTTAGTACTCATGATTAATTTTTTAGCAACACCTGCAACGTAATTCAATAGAATTCTCGGTATGCATCTATTCAAAATTTCAATAATTGTAATACATGCCCACATATATAATGCCACTGGACAAAATTAATCACTGTCACTTTTAAATAATAATAACTTCTGCCACAAAAACATTTATGAAAATATATCATAAAACTTTCTAAACCAAATGCTAAAGAAAAAGGTGAATTGCAAGACACAATTTCCTAAAAAGAATCTGACCTAAATCTCTTTAAATCTACTTTGTTTTCAGCAATGTTCCTGGATAGAATTAATTTTCCCTGCAACTAAATACCTCCTGCAAGGAGAAACAACAATTTTTAGTGACTTCTTAAAAGGCTATGGACATACTTATAAGGATAATTAGAAATTATTGCTCCCCTGGACTTTCTCATGCTCTTTTAAACCCAGGGCTATGGTGATGGTAATAGAACATCATATATATGTGTCCTTCCTATTTCTAAATTTCAAACATAAAAGGGGTTTATATAAATTATGGTAGAGTATATTTCATCTCTTACAAGTACTTTTCGTGCCAGATCCATGAGCAATGCGATCCTGAGGGTCTCTATTGGCAACAACCAAGTAGTTGTCCTATATACAGTAAGTTATAACCCATGTTTAGCATTAGAATAAAGAAATCTGTCATGTTCTGTCACCAGCTATGCATTGGTTTCCTCTTTTTATGTGTAGTCCGGGTTACAGATTGTAATTATTTTGCATAGCAAACAGTGTGCATTTTATTGCAGATAAAGATTCAAATAGGGCTACAAGCCCACACACGTTAGTTAAGGTACTGGACAAGGAAGATTGGACATATGACCGGAGCAAGCTTGTTTTTTTTTTTTTTTGGACAAGACTCTTTTCTGAATGATAATACTTTATTAATAATACAGTTACACTTATAGCTGTAAAATATTGTAAATGACAATGCACATGGCTCATAACTTTAATCATTTAGCAAATGCTTTTATCCAAAGCGAATAACCAATCAGAAAACAATACCATTCAGTAGAAAAAAACTGATTCAGTGTAGTATTATCAATCCTAATCATTATTTAATCTGGTTTCTTTTTTCTCCATAGCAAGTGTTTGTGGAAGGGCTGTTTTTTGAGTTTTTTCTTGTAAATACTAAATGCATTAGACAATGTTGGGAAGTTCCTTGCACTGTTTAGCAATGGTGAGCAATATGGAGTGAGAATTTGCACCACTGTGAGTTTGAATCACCAGGCGACATTCATCTCCTGAGGATTTAAAACATTACACATTTTAAGGAGGTACACTTTGAATTTATGGTCCTCTGAATTGTTAATGTTATCAATGGGGTGAACTTCAAAAGCTTTGTGTTATTTGGAAAGGGAAGCTACATTTTTGAGGACAAGAGTGTTAAAGCATTTTATTTGGTACATTTAATTGTTTTTAAAAAGTACTTGCTAAGTAACCAAAATACAGTCACGTTGAAATTCTGCTCCCAGCATGCATTTGTCCAATTAGTTCCTGCCACATCAGGGTAAAATAGGGTACCTTCGCCTGCCAACCAAGATTAAGACGGAGTGCTGTTTTTTTTAAGACACAGGACCACAAAGGTTTCGGCGACTGAGTGGAAGAGCAGTGAAGGGCATATCGCCTTCTTCTGAACTGAGAGTCAGAACTCCTCTCCTGCCAGGCTCTTAGTCCCGTGTTTAAACTACTATGTCCAATTAAGGCTAAATCTGCACACAGTCCTTTTGCTCGCAGCCACAGTGGGAAAAGCCAGGAAAAAGACAAAGACGTTCGTGAATTTATTCAAAAATGAGTAGTTCTATATATATTTTGATGACAAAGTTTTAAAGAAATGCTTTATTAAAAGTAAATAAAGCTGTAATGGGAGATTGAGCTATAAATTAAAAAAATAAAGGATGGGATGCTTTAAGACTAGTCTACATGTTTTTCCGCATCTGTGCACTCCCTCACGTACTTTACCACACATACTTAGTCAGTAACCAAAAATGTTTCATAATACAGGAAGTGAGCTCACATCTGTGAATTAAACATGTGACTGGTATAAAAGGTTAATCATTTGAATGCTTCTCCTCGGCAGCAACAGTAAATATATCAAATATTAACAAAAATAAAAATAGTGTCTGAATGTGAAACACTGCACATATAATTACGAAAAATAAAAAATAAAAAAACTGTTTCACGTTTGAGTGCACTTGTACAGACTGTGTTCGTGCCACTCTGCACATCTCTCGCTCTGGGTCTTACTCACACGCAGACACACAAACCGCCTCTTTGTGTTTTTTTTTTCTTCATATTTGGATCCTCTTAAGAGTTCCATCATCAGCCCTCTCTGATTTCTCACTATTATTTCTCTTTTTTATCGAAGATGTGCAAAATCCTCTTAATGTTTCATCATCACATATACTCGCTTACACATTCTCATTCTGACGTAAAGCTGTTTCCTGGTAACTAATCCGTCTATTGAAAGTGATTAACATCCACATGCTGAAAAACTGAGCCTTCTAGTGTGCGTGCAGAGGTGCAGGTACGCCTTTAGTAGAGCTCAGGGGAGGAGAAGGATGGCATGGTTCTGATTAAAACGATTATATCACAGAGTAATCTTTTCCTGTGGTCTGTAAAGTGTAGTTGCAAAGCTATTAGATGTGGAGTGGATTACTAACTTGCTGTATAATAGAAACTTATATTAGGCAGAATGGAAATTAAAAGCCGTTTTTTTGACTGTATGTCTAAAAAAAAAAAAAAAAAAACTTGAATAACAAAGCCATACTATTTACAACAGATCAGGTATGTGCTTTCAAAGTTGATTTTTAGGTAAAATAAGGAAATATTGCAGCGTTACTACATTTTTTACTTACTAATGCAAAAATCTAAGTCTTTGCAAAAACTTGTTGCATCTGTAAATGTTTTGACACTCTACATAGTGAGTAAGTTAATAACTCCTTTTGGCAGCCATAATTTGTCTTTAGAGGTACATTTTTGTCATGATTCTGTGCAAGTTAGTGCAAGCTTTGCCTCTTGGTAGAACATGCACTCAAATGCCTTTTATAGACCTGTGTGCCACAGAAAGAATGAAAACAAGATCAATGTAATTAACAGGAACTGACAACTATGCAACCAATGAAAACAACAAATAGCAATTGTGTTTTAGAGTATTAAAAATAATCCGCGTACCTTTTTATTTACAGTTTTGCTATATAATATGAATTACGTTATGATTTTAACCTTATCTAATGTCCCAGCTGGGTTCTGCTGTATGGGCAAAAGTATCGGGACACTTGCACATTATGTTTACTGAAGCTTTTTTGGCATCTGATTCTAAGTTGGTCTTAATTTTGCAGCTAAAACAAGTTTGAAGGAGACTTTGTACACAATTTTGGAGTATGTTTGTGGGGTGGGGCTATTTCTGCCCATTTATCTGCAAAGTTAGACACTGATTTTGAATAAAAGAGCCTGGCTTGATTAACTAAACTTGATTAACCTGATTAACTAAATCTCCATTTTAGTTAATCCCATAACATTACTGAATTGAGGTCAGAGCTTTGTGTTGGCAAAAACACAGAAAAGCCTCTCCCAAACTGTTTAAACAAAGTAAAAAGTTGGTCAGGTCTTGACTTGACTATACAGTATATCTTTAGCAAGAGGATGTAATGATAAACCTCAGTGATTGAAAGCTGTGATCCAATACTTTTGTCTGTATAGTAAAATTAATCGATTGTAAAGTGTGCGATGTAGAATTCTATGATAAAAGCTTAAAACCTTTGTAATGATAGTTCTATAGCAATTGGCATTTAATCTGAGACCATCTGAATTCCTATAACACTGGTACATATAGTAACTATACCCATGAATGTGAAAGCCTGCACTCACTCATCACTAATTATCCCACTTCCCGACTACTTACAAGGCTAAAATATGGCATTGTGATTGCCTATCATGATTTTGAAAAAAAATCACAAGTATTTCTCCAAGTTTGATTGTTCTTTCATTATTGCCATCGAACGCAACACCAAGCTGAAACTTCATTCATTATCTAATCCTTGGAAAATCTACTGATGAATTCATGTAAGTAATGAACCTGGTGGACGATGTATTACCGGCATGTCCATAGTCCAGCCCTGATTCATCAAACATATGAAATGCAGCTCATTAGCTTTTTAATAGAAATGCTTTGGCCTGGCACACAGCATTGCATTTGGGATGAAAATGAATAAACAAAGGCAGGTCGTGGTTGTTGTAAGTATTGTGGGGAAGATTAAATACAGAGCTTGGCAGTAAGGCTCTAAAACTTCATTAGTGATTCTGAAAGACCTAGGCGTATTAAGCAACCTTTGTGCTTGTTCATCTGGTAAGTTGTCTTTTACTGTTTAGTTCATGGGCACAAAAACACACTCTGCTCAGCAAAATACCCAGAAACTGAATAGAAGAGCATGAATAAAACCACTGGCCTAAAGAAGATCTGAAGGGCAGCTTAAAAGCCTTTTTTTCCTAAGACATTTATACTGTATTGCAGAATATACACATTCACAATTTGTTTTCTGCAGCATCATCGAAACAATACAGTAGTCGTGCAGTGCTATAGTGTTAGAATTGCATCAGGTAAATTTAAGCGTGACATCTTTGAATACGACGGCACGGTGGCTTAGTGGTTGGCACATTCGCCTCTCGGCGCTGGGGATTCCCTGTTCGAATCCCTATCTGGGTGGAGTTTGCATGTTCTCCCCATGTCTGTGTGGGTTTCCTCCGGGTTCTCCGGTTTTCTCCCACATCCCAAAAACATGAAGGTAAATTGAGTACTCTAAATTGCCCTGTATAGTGTGTGTATATGTGTGTGTGACTGTGTGTGTGTGTGTGTGCCCAGCGATGGATTAGCGCCCTGTCCTGGGTGTATCTGCCCAGTGCCCGAGACGTTCTCCCCTGGATGGGCATGGGGAAACCCCCCTGCAACCCTCATAAAGGAATAAGCGGAAGATAATGAATGAATAAATGGCCGTTTGTTCAAAAACCTTTCCATTGTACTCTAATAGTTGATGACTGGAAAATTATAATAACTGCAATTCATATAGGTAATTTTGGAAAATATTATTTGCATAATAATTTGGAAAACAGTGTATAGATGATTGGCTTATAACAGCCGACTCCAAACAATAAGTGCTGAGGGACAGGCACAGCTTGTTTTCCCATCTAGCATCGCTCAGCTTTAGCCTGGCCAGGAGCTGTCTGGTCCGATCTCGAAATGTCATGTTTCTCGGGTTGGAGCTGGGTTCAGCCTTCATGTATGCCATCGGCAAAGCGCAGTCAGTTTCTCAAGAACCGCCTCGTCCCCTTCAGGAAGGGGGAAGATGTTCGTTTTTACACATGTCTGAGGCTGTAAGGGCTAATGGCTTCCACTATCCAGGTTTTTCCCCTTATGTTTGCTCCAAATGAGAGCCTTCATAAGATAAGATTCAACACTACACTTGTGGGTACCTCGCAATCTCCATCATCCGTTCGCAGTAACGTGTACTGAGTCAGAGGCGACATAGGAAATTTTATTCCTCTAGCTGCGCAATTGGGTACGTTTGCATGATGTCAGAGGACTCCTGTTCGGGCTGAGGCGCCACCCACGAGGGCAGGGCGGTGTACGGGACATGGGTGAACAGGCTGTCCACTGCTTACATAAAATATCTGGAGCTACTATCCTTTGGCTGGCTCTCTAACACCTTCTCCCTTACCTCCCCGGCCATGCGTTCCCCCCACCTGCATTGCTTAGCATACCGTCTTTGTGAGCGACCCGTGTCCCAGGCCGTCTCAACGCTGATGTTGGGGCAAATCCACTGTACGGGCAGTAATGCTTCCACTGCCACGTAATGGAAAGGCTGTGGCAGAGATTTGGCTGGGCCGCCATCGATCTCTTCGCTCGGCAGAAAAACACCCGGTGTCCTATGTATTTCTCAATGATCTGGCTCACCCCTGGCCACGGGTGCCACACTACGCGTTCCCCCTTGAGTCTGATTCACCCCACTTTGTTCAGAGTGAGGGAGGAGGGACTGTCACGCATCCTGATAGCTCCGAAGTGGCACAGAGCACCCTGGCCCCTGGAGATTACTTTCTTTCTCCAACCACAGCCTTTGTGCCAAAAAGCTTCCCAGTCTCTACAGCTGAGATATTGGAGCTACGGGCATTCCACCTGCCCCCTTTTTCTTGGCCGAGGAGTGGAGACTTCACGCGATCCGCCCAGTGTGAGCTTTTCATATTCACTTGAATAGAATCCCACACACAGGGAAGACCGTCTTAAACCAGAGGCTGTCACATTGGCTGGTTGAACGCATTTTGACAGCGTACTCTGTTAGACGGCTTCTGGTTCTAACAGGTCTAAGAGGCACTCCACCAGGAACATGTAACTGTTTTGGCATTATGTATAGCCATCTAATGGTAGCCTACATGTATTCATCTTAAGGTAGTATGACTTTAGAATGGATTTATAAAAATATGGTACAGTGAATTCTGTCCAAACTTGGCCTCGTGACACTGAAGAGTCTCCACTTTCATATGGTAATGTAATTGCCTTTATGGGAAATTTCTGAGATACAACACAATAAAAGCCTATAGGTAATATTAATTTACCTTAAGGTAGTATGTTTTTTTAAATAAAAAAAAGGTACAGTGAAATCTGTCCAAACTTGACCTGGTGACACTGAAGGGTCCCTACTTTAATGTGGTAGTGTAATTGTTTTGGCATTATGGACAATTTCTGCGATATAGCCATCCAATAAATCCTATATGTAATATTAATGCACCATAATGTAGTATGTCTTTAAAATTGATTTGTAAAAAAAATAAATAAATAAATAAAATAAAAAAATAAAAAAAAAGGGGAAAAAAAATGGTACAGTGAAATCTGTCCAAACTTGATCTGGTGACACTGAAGGGTCCCTACTTTCATGTGGTAGTGTAATTGTTTTGACATTATGGGAAATTTCTGAGTTATAGACATTCAATATTAGCCTATACTAAACATTTACATGGATTTCTAAAAAAATAAGAATAAAATTTTTTTTTAAAAATGGTACAGTAAAATATCTCGAAACTCAATCTGGTGAAACTGAAAGGTCCCTACTTTCATGTGCTAGTGGAATTGTTTTGGCATTAAGGGAATTTTTTTAGACAAAGTCATCCAAAATTAGCCAAAAAGACATTAATTGCCTTAAGGTAGTATATTTTTAGAATGAATTTATAAAAGAAAGATACAGTGAAATCTGCCCAAACTTGATCTGGTGACACTGAAGGGTACCTTCTGGCATGTGGTAATGTATTTATTATTTTTTTGGCATTCTGGGAAATTTCTGAGCTTTAGCACCCAAAATAAGCCTATTTCTAGTAAATGGATTTGCTAACTTTAATTAAGCGAACTATGTTTTGTACTTAGAAATGTAGTAAAAGTGCGTTTTAAAACGTATCTCTTTGTTTACTGGAAGTTGACATTGGTATGCTGCAAAATACCGAAATATATGCACATGACATTTAAAACGCGGATAGTGTTACAGCTGTGTTATTATTAGTGTTTCCCTTTATTTTTTGAGTGTGTTTTTAAAACTATACATTAAACTTGACCAAAATATTTAGCATTTAACTATCGGCACTTTTAATGTTTGTTTCAATATAAAATCCTAAAGGCTTGACATTTAAGGGTAAGAAGTCATACAAAAAAAACCATTTGGTGCAATCGTCGTGTTACTTTAAACATATATTATTAGAATAACATTATTGTGTTAGAGGATAATTAAACTATGATGTTTTTTCATGGTTACTGTTTGCTAAAATGGCTGACTGCCTGAGGTAAAGCTATAGCTAAACACGGTATTTTAAACACCCAACACAAATACAAAGTTTAACTGATATTTAGTAGCATATTTCCCTGTCTGGTGTTTAATATAATTAAAAAAAAAAATACCTTTCGAGAACCACAGTCTATCTTCTCACGTCAACCTTCTCACCCATCGGTTACTAAGCGCCTTCTTCAGATTTGAATTAACCCGCTTTACTCGTCATATTTCGCGCATGCGTGCATGACCAACAACTTCTTCTTCTTCTTCTTTTCAAATGACCAACAACTGCACTTCCTATCACTACTTAGTACGCACTACGTAGTGAAGTGATGTCATTTTAAAGTCGGCCAAGGAAGTGATACTTTGACGGAAGTGACGTAACCATTTCAAACCTTCGCCCGCGTTTGAAACGGAGTTGTTGTGTTGTTTAAACTCCTACTATTTACTTTTGCGTTAAAAGGTAAGCGTGAAGGGCCGTAAAAGACTATTTACTTGATTGTCATTCAGTTAAATTATGTGTATGACTTTGATAATATTTGACATCTCCGTTTTTGGCGAAACGCCTACGTTTATGCTGTAGAATGTCGTTGGTTATAGTAGTAAACAGCAACTAATAAGAAACAAGAGCGTTATTTGAGCGCTACGTATTTCACAAAATTGTTTTAAGTAATAAAGCATATTGATATTTTATGATTTGTCTGCTATATCATCTTATTTTGTAATATTTGAAACATAAGATTAAGAAAATGGAAACATTAGTAAAACGGCTTTGAAAAAAGCTTTTGCTAAACGACTGAATGTAGAAAGTGGCTAATTATTGGTTTGCAATATTGACTACGATATAGATTTAACTCTTTTAAAGAAGCGTCATACTTTGAGAGTTATTTTATTTATTTTTTAAGTATAAAGTAAGTTTTAACTCAATATTATGATTATTCACATTTACACAGGAACACCACCTTAAATTCAGTCCGGACATTACAGCTTTTTAAAACTACAACCAGACTACATTGTAAGCAGAGTGAGTAATTTTTATATATGTTAAGCCACGTTTCTGAACTTATTGCATGAAAAGTTCAATATAGACATTTTAAATAGACAGGTTTTTTTTTTTTTATAAACACAGACATTTTTTTTGACCTGACCATAAATTATTAAAGCAGTTATTTCATAAACTAGGTTCTTCAGGTCCCTGTGCACTGTGTGTTTTTGTAACTTATATTTATTTAAATTGATAAAATTATCTGCCTGCACATTTTTCCCATCAATGCAGTGAATCACACATACTATATCTTGTGTTCAAAAGTGATCACAGATAGCAGGACCTCTTGGAAGATTGGAAGGACCTCTCTCGGTTGCAACGTGTGGCCCACATATGAACCCGACCAGGGCCATGTGTCAGCCAAAGAATGCTCCACTGCCATACCTTCACAGGTTTGCAGATTCCACTGCCATATCGCTACCAGATATGGGCCAGATCCATTTTGGAATATGTGGTTGTGACGCGGTGGCGATGGGGGGCGTGGCGGAGCCGCAGCGCTGATCAGGGATGATTAGCGCACCTGAAGCAGCTCTGCCTAAATGACTGTGAGCCGCTTTATAAGCTGCTCAATGTCACACCGTGGGAGAGAGACCGACTACGAATCGGAGGGTGGAACAGCCTATGTCGACCGGGATGGCACGCAAGTGGCCCTACGCTGGAGAAATGACGTCAGGAGCTCGTGGGCAGACCGAATCGGAGCCGCGTGCATGGAGGCGGGAGAAACCTCGCGGACTCTCTCCCTCTCTCTCTCACTTTTGAGAGTTTTTAACCAGCTGTATCTCATTATGGTATGGCGATTGCTCTGCAACTGACTGGAAAAATCCTCAGCCAGTGGTTAAAACTGCGAAGCACATTATTGGCATCAGATTAACTCCCATTCAGGACATCTATCATAATTGGAGTCTGGAATATTTTCATGGACATTTCACATCCAAATGAAAGGTTACTATTGTAACTCCAGTCCTC
>JAOUQT010344235.1:0-12708 GCA_025769995.1 Xyliphius kryptos | reverse complement strand
AACCATTAGATTGGTAGCCCAACACCCTAACCACTGAGCTATCACACACCCTTCACTTCAATACACCCACCCACAAACCTTAACCACAACCCTCACCCCCACGCCTCACCCACCCTCTACTCACCCACACCCACCACCCTGACCTACCCAACCACGCACACCCCTCACCCATATAAAATCATTAATATCATTAATATAAAATAATATAAAATCATTAATATAAAAAAAATTGCAAACACTGCAATTAAGATTTTAATTTTTAATCTTTGTGTAAAACACGTAACTTCAATCTCTTATCACTATAAAAATATTACTATGAAATACCTCTCCATGCTGTATTTCTACACTTTGTCAGGATGTCCACCGTAAAAGATCTTTCTATGTTAATACGTTGGTTTTGCGCCGGTCCAACACACCCCTCATCATGCATCGGGGGAGGGGGAAGCAACTTAAACACACAGTTCATTTGTTGTCCACCGTAAAAAAAGATTTGTTCCACATTGTGTAAGAATGTATAGAAGCAAAAAAAATAAAATAAAAAATAAACTATATAGAATAGTCTTAAAATGCACATTTAATTACTTTTATATGTTTGTTAGCTTTACAAAGCTACAGCCTCCTAAAAGCAAAACGTCCTGAAGATTTCTTTTTTGCAACTTTTGTGTATTTATTTTGTAAAAGTTTTAATTTGTGCAACAAAACTTGGAATGTAAATGCAGGACACTAAAATATTCTGTGCTCATTGTCCATATTTAAAACGATTTGATCATGGAAATAATGGATACTTTGTGTTTGTCTCTGAACAGCGGGCTCATATGTGGCTCTTACAGTTTTGGGGAGACCCCCAGGGCTTCCCCAAATTCCCTTATCAGAGGATGATGGGGAAAGTACCCCCCTCTCCTCTCTCAGCTCCCCTCTTTCCCCTGGTCTCACTGCAGCTGAGCGCTCCCCCTCTTCCTCCACCTCTTCCTCTGACCGCATAACCTCTCCGCCTCCTGGATGGGTGAGCACATGACGAAATTTCCTGTAACTTCATTTCTCTCTTGCAGTTTATTCAGAAATGTACTGTCAAAACCGACCACAGAGATGCTAAACATTACCATTATATACATTCATACACTAAACTACACTGTAGTACATTATTATTTTAATTTATTCATTGTTTTAAATATACATACATACATTTTTATTTCCCTTTATGATGTTCTTTAATGTCAGGACTGTCACGGCAGCAATAGGGGGAGCGTGTCAGATTTTAGTGGTGGTCTATGCTCAGAACTACAGTGACACTGATGGAATGGTGGTGTGCTAGATCAGCGATTCTCAACTGGTGGGTCGCGACCCAAAAGTGGGACATGTTTTGGAACACAGAATATATGGGGGGGAAAATTGTTGTAATATTTTTTTTTCATAATTAATGCTCATCTGATTTTGTACTTGTCTTTGGTCTTTAAAAAAAAAAGACAAAGTGCAGCATTCTCGTTGCCATGGTAACCACTATTCATTTGCTGGTTACCCTTCTCTTTAAATTTGTGATGCTCAGAGGCAAGATGGCGAAACGCACATATAACCCAGAGTATTTAAAATATGTAGTTTTGATCATTGAGGACAAGTTTTTTCAAGAACTTTCTTTCTTAAGAAAATTTCTCTCAGATTCACTTTGCATGTTGAATTTTTTTTTTTTTTTTTGAAGGCTGTGGGTCCCGAGCTGAGACCAGTTGAGAATCTCTGGTCTAGACTCACTGATAGGTCCATATTAGATACAGCTACCTTATTGCTTCACCTTGTAGATGTAAAATCAGCGACAGCAGCTCGTTTGTCCCTGCAAAGTTTGTTCGTCATCCTCTAATCTGCAGTGTCACTGAGGTGTTTAATGTTTCCAGCAGCACAGCTCTGTCTGATCTACTTATTATGCATAATGCTTTGGACGAGCCATTAGTACTGATGTAAGTTTTCAACTATAAATGATATTTTTTTATTTAAGAATGTCTGATTTGGTTATGTATATATGGATACAGTTAATAAAAAAAATCTGGGCAAGAAAATTTACTAGACATTTCATAATATGAAGAACTGCCGATGAGTCAGTGGTGTAGGTAAAATGAAGTGACATCACTTTAAGGCAGAGAGGCCACACACACACAAACACACACACATGCATTCATGCACTTGGTGTGGTTCTTGAATCATTTCACATCCTCTTTTTTGGGGGGGAATGTACAAGCTGATCTCACACCCTCGTGGCTCTGGCAGACAGACGGAGCTGTTAACAGTACGTGTTCATCTGTGTTTGAATGCCAGACTATGAAGGAGGAGCACAACAGGAACCCTACACCTAAACTACTGAAGGATAGCCAGGAAGCTCAGAAGCACGTTCCAGCACTGCCAGGTCAGCTGAGTAAAGTCAGCGCAGTAGGACAGGTAAGTGTTTACAACTGTGAAACGTTTGCCACAGTTTAATAGAGGTGATGTTATACCATGTGTGTCTGTGGGGCTGGATGTAGGATGGTCTCCTCTCTCCAATGCCAGAAGAAGGATATTTGGACGAGAGGGGAGGCTCGGGAGATGTTTCACCCTCGCTGGCCTGGCAGTCCGACTCGTCTGCAGATCCCACATGGAACAACATGACAATGGTAAGCAATTTTCAACCTTAAAATGAATTAACCTGTTCTATGGTTTGTAGTAGAAGAGGATTGCCGTCACAGCTTTGGCAACACTTTATAAATTCACATAATAGACACAGTTAAAAAAAATAAAGGAAACACTTAAACAACACAATGTAACTCCAAGTAACCACACTTCTGTGAAACCAACCTGTCCAGTTAGGAAGCGACACTGATTGTGAATCAATTTCACTTGCTGTTGTGCGAATGGAACAGACACTACAGTCTGTAATTGTAAAACTAAAGTGGAGAAAATGGACAATGGAGCAAATTAGGGGCATGTCCAAACATTTTATGTATGTTAGTGTAAGAAACCAGGTGAATTCTCTTGGACTTTCTTACATAACCTTTGATTGGTTTAAAACCTAATCCTGTTTACCAGGCCATTGTTGATTCATGAGCTGTGTTCTGATGAAACCCCCAGGTTCCTCCCAACCTCATTCCAGAGAGCCCTTACCAAAGAGACACACCATACAACAGCCCAAAGACAACCCCACGGGTCAGTCTCAACTCGTGTCCTTCCCCTGATGCTGATGACACACCGGACCCGGTGAGAGCAGTGACTCATATTACATTTCGAATGAGATTCTTTTAAAGGTTCAGCGAAACTGCAAAGCTGGGATTTAAACAAATTCTTGATTAAATTTATAAATGCTGCCAGATCGATGTCTTAATGAAGCAAACACATAATGTTATGCATGTTAACATGTTTAAATCCACATAATAATGGAATAATCAAAAGCAAAAATAAATGAGCAGCGCAAGTTAATTCATTGCGTTACTTATTGAAGAGGCAACAAGGGAAATTCGGACACTCGTCTGCAGTTAGTTAAATACTATCTAATGCCATCCAGTGGTTTCCTGACCTCTGCAGTATCTCTCTTATTAATAATTTGATTAAATATTTTACGTAATTTGTGTTTGTAATTCCCACATTTTTTTCAGGGATTTGTCTCTGGGCCATGTGCTTCCGATCTTCTTTAATCAGAGATGCTGCTGTTGCATGCCTTAATTATCTGCTTGCTCCACCACATACCAATACTAATACTTTGGAAACCTTTGGCGAGACTTTTTCAGGACATTGTAAAACTTTTGGGATTTTCGGTTGCAAATGTACATTACGGTTTTACAGTCAGGTTGTGAAGTTATATTCACTGTTTGGTTACTCTAAATTTACAGGGTGATTTTTTTTAAAACAACCATTCGAGGAGAAAGAAATCTTGACTAAAACATTAGTTATATGTAATTACAGTGTCATGTTTTACCAATTCCTTATAAGTTACGAATAATTAATAATTACGTGATTAAGTCTGCACTGCCTGCATTTACAGAGTAAAATCCTTATTAATAAGATGAATAAAAAAAAGTAATGGTGAACTTATATTTCATTACATTTACATTAGTTATTTAGTTGACGCTTTTATCCAAAGCGACTTACAGGTAACCCAACTTTGTTGGGGTCAGAGCACAGGGTTGATTCAGAACCCTAGAGCAATGAGGGTTAAGGGTCTTACTCAAAGACCCACATTGGTAACTTCAGTGGACGTGGGATTTGAACTCCCAATCTTGTGATTGATAGTCCAACACCCTAACCACTGAGCTACCACTCCCACTGTTGCTGTTCTTTTGCCTGTTGGCAAAAGTTAACATGAAAGTTAAGGGGCAATTGTTTTTGAATGAGTGATGTGCTTTGGCGTTTCTATATTTTAAAATGGCTGTTACCCGTTCTATGCTCAGGTGGCGAGCATTTTTCAAGCACGTTTCATAAGTCACTCACTGATTTGCTTATTTGACAAGACTTCTAGCATGTCTTACAGCATTAGCTTCATGTTAGCGGCCCTGTGCCTTCCCCTTCACGTCGCCAAGCACCTCAAGTATTTCCCTACACTCTACCTGCACGCCAATTGCTAAACGACAAATGCCTCACGTCATTCCCTCCACTCTACCCATGCACCAATCGCTAGATGCCAAGCATCTCGCATCCTCCCGTCTCCTGTACCCGTGTGGCAGTCGCAATAGAGATGGCACGCCAAGTGCCTTATATTATTCACACACAAAATAATGAAAATCAAAATGTCAAAGCAATCAAACGTGTCAAAATCTTAAAGCAATCGCCGAAGAACGTTCAGAGATTTGAGGTTTTAAACAAACGATCATTTACATTTTTATTGAACCACTGAAAGTATGGTTTAAAAAATGCAGATCTCAATAGATTATAAATACCCAATAAAATTTCACATTTGTAAAGTTCACCAAGAATTCATTTGAATTTTTATGAATAATCTGGCAAAAATGTTTTTATAGATTTTAAGAACTGATGTCATTTGGTAAAATATAATCAGCACCAGTGACATCATTGTTTTTCACTTTGTATTCAGATGTTCCAAATTACTAATACAAACTCATTGTTCCAGCAGGACTCAAACTCCCAAAATAGTGTGGGGAGCCCATCGTCACGAGTGCCACCGCTGATCATTGGTGCTGAGGATGATTACTTTGATACTGAACAGGAGCAGGTGACTTTTTAAAATCACACTCCAGAGTCTCACAGAATTTTGTTTCGCACCTCAAGTCAACTGATGCCAGTCAGATACATCTGTGATTATACACTGCTAAAAAAAATAAAGGGAACACTTAAACAACACAATGTAACTCCAAGTAAACCACACTTCTGTGAAACCAACCTGTCCAGTTAGGAAGCAACACTGATTGTGAATCAGTTTCACTTGAGTATGCTTCCAAATCCAGACCTCCATGGGACGTATTCCACTATCTACTAAATAAAGATTTTCAACTGAAATATTTTATTCATTGAGATCTAGGTAGTTATTTTATTCTGCCCTTTATTTTTTTTGAACAGCGTAGATTATCAGATACTCAGTGTAGATGTAAACCATAAACTCACAGAGCTCTGTACTAAAAACACCTCTACAGGTAAAATGTTAAGGCTCAGAACTAATGTGCTGATAATCTTAATCTCTCACGTTTGTGTGCTCTCTCTCTCTCTCTCTCTCTCTCTCTCTCTCTCTGACTCTCGCTCTCTCTCCCTCTCAGATGAATGGACAGTGCAGCTGTTTTCAGACCATAGAGCTGCTGAAGTCTCGGCCGGCTCACCTAGCAGCCTTCCTGCATCATGTGGTCTCTCAGTTTGACCCTGCGCCTCTGGTATAAACAGTCATTACACATTTCCCTCAGTGTTAATGGTTATAACTTGGTGGTGCTAATTAATTAATAGAAAAATTTAACCCTAAAATTTAAAGTCACACATTAATGCTTGATAAAATATTTGGGTTTGAATGATCAGACACAAATGTTCATGGTATAAGTTAATTTACAGGATATAGAATCAGTATCATGACTAAAAAAAGGAGCCTTTATGAACCTGTAAATCTGAATTGGCTTAAATACACGATAAAAAATAGTTCTTTAGTAAAACTTCATATTCAAATGTATTTGTAAACCTCTGTTTTACAAATACAGAAATGTTCATGTAAAACCAAGTTATAAACAGAAACGGCAGAAACCTGTTTGTATGGCATTGTATGAAAATTATTATCAGCTTATATAAATGAATTGATTGTCTGTAAATTCTCAATATGGCCAAATTTGATAACATGAATGTATCAATATTATTGGCCAATATATGCTAATTAATGTAAATCTTCATTTGCGTTAATTAAAACCAGTAAATAGCATTAAAGGGAATAAAGAGGAACTTTAACTAATCGGAGTGCTCTGGTAGTATAGTTAGTCAGACTGTATTTCCACTGTTCATATAATAGACCTACACACACCTTTATATAAGGCTTACTATTTAGGGCTGCCACTAACGACTATTTTTTTGGATTTAACCATTGATTATTTTATTAATTAGTTGAATAGTGTAAATGATAAAAAAATTTTCCAAATTAAAAAAACGTTCTCCGGCATAGTAACCAAAAAGAGAGCTTTTTCAAACAGTCATGTAACTTGCAAAAAAATCCACATTTCTTTTAAACTCTTTGTTAAATTCGAGTTCCCCATATTTAACAAACTGCAAACATTTGTGGCAATACTTAATATTAAAAAAACTGATGGTGCTGCCATTAACGATTTGCAGGGTGTACAAATAACTTTTATGATTTTGGTCTTTGAAAATGTTTGTGAAGCTCGTCTTTGGCATCGCTAGTTTTTTTTTTTTACAGTTTTTTTTTTGTGGACCAATGACTGCAACTCAGTGTGTCTGCTTAACATATAGACTCTGTCGAACAATTGCGGCATCCCTATTACAATTCGTTGGCTATAGTTTCGAAACTTTGAAATGTTTAATTTTACACTTTTTCATTAAAGCTTGTATTAATAAATGAAACCTTTATTTATTTATTTATTTTTTTTTTTGGTTATACTGCATTATTCATTTTATGTTGGTGAGGACTTTTTAATAACTGCTTAATCAATATTAATACCAATATTATTTAAATAAATTTTAGTTTAAAATATAATTGCATATTGATCAGGATTTATTTTTCATAATATGTGACCTGCTTCTTTTGAAGGCTCAGGTTGAAGTCCTCTATACGACAACACAGTCACTGCAATTATTTTTATTAATATTTTTATATGTATTAATAATTTTTCCCACCCAAAAATAGCTTTGCAACAGGTTTATTAAAAACACATTTAATATCCATTTTGGTGATGTGTTTCAAATATCCCGAAACCCTTAACATTATTATTTTCTTTATTTTAATTTATTTAAAGTGATAAAGTGATCTATTTTGCCTACTGTGCTTACACACAGAGGAATTTGTCCTCCACATTTAACCCATCCATGCAGTGAAACGCACACAAATATACACACTGGTGAAGTCAGCGCACATGGCAACCGGGGATAAATTGGGGTTAGGTGCCTTGCTCAAGGGCGCTTCAGCCATAGCACTTGGTGGGACTGAGAATCGAACCGGCGACCTTCAGGTTGCAACGCTGGTTCCTTAACCACAAGCCTTTTTTTCTCTCTCTTTTTTTCTTCTTTAAATTGTTAGTAAAATATTTTATAAATAACTTATAATAATAAAAAAGTAAAGACTGCTCTCAGCTGACAGGTTTGTCTTTTTGGTTTGTCCATCGCCAACATATCACAGACCTGCGGCTGCATTTTTTTTAGAGAGCTTTGTATTAAGTGATTTAATATTAAATGATATTGGAAGGATTTATTCAAAGCACTAGGCCCTGAGATAAAAATTCCCAGTTTCAGACGAGGAGCTCAGTGGCCGGCTCATAAAGATTGTGTCCATAGTTGTTCTAGCACACACGAAAACTTGTAGCTCAGCACCAGGTACTAAAGCTTAAGCTTTTAAGTTGGAACTTGTCTGCTTATTACACATTATTCAGGCTCCCTGTAATGTGATCTATGTTTTTCTTGCTGTAGCTGTGCTACCTCTACACCGAATTCTACAGGCAAAGCAACCCCAAAGATACGAGGCGGATATTCAGTGAACTTCATACGTTTTTTATGGACCGATCAGCAGTAAGCAGCACACACCCACTACACTTACACACACAACTTGTGTACGATTACAGATGGCTCATATTTAATCATTTTTAATTTATCTTTTCAGCACCTAAAAGTATCAGTGCCCGATTCTATCTTAGCAGATCTTGGTGAGTACATCTCTTGTTTTCTTTTGTGCAAGTTATAGCTATTTTTATTTTACTGTTTTGCTAAACGGGTAAAACCGGTAGTTCCATTAAAATGGCTAGTTCCAGTCCTTTATTCCGATTGGCTAAAACTCTGACCCTAGAGATATTAATGCACACCTCAGACTGCATCACGTTCTTATCAATATGTGAAATGTGCAAACATATAAACATTATTTTAAATAATGTAACATGAAAATGCAGATTCCCAATGCGCAATCAAAAAACCTGACTAGATTACATCACAAAAGATCAGTTGGATAATGATTTAGTTTGAAATAAACACATTTTATGAATAACACCTTAATTTTTGTATATAGTGTTTTTTTTAATAACCGTTTCATAAAAGCACTGAGGCACTCAAGGTTGTATATTATTGTGAATAAATTACGGGAAAGAATTGGAACTATAATCCGGCATGTGCCGTGCCTAACGACCTCTTTCTCGTGATTTATTAACAATAATGCACAATCTCTCTCGTACCTTATCTTAAAGATGTGTAGCAGAGAATGACGTCATTTCATTTTTATATGCAATAAACAAAGCAAAGTTATTCAAAATATAGTTGATTTACATGTTAACAATAAAGTACAGTGATTTAAACATCTGTAACATTCTGGAACTCCTGTCACTCAGGGATTATATCATTATTATTATCATTATTGTCTTGAAATAATATTAGAATAATAAAGTGGTTTATAAATACAGTGGAGTCTTAATGAGTCAACCAGATTATTTATTTACCTGATTTACCAAAATGACCTTAATAGACTGCTTAACCGGTTTGTGGTTTTGTGTTAAAACCAATTTTATACCATTTTGTCAATATTTTAGTGTTTATTTCTTAAAAAATGAACCATCATTCTAAAATGATTCATTCCTCCCAAAAAGAGCTATTTGAGTAAAAACTTCCTGTATCTAAACTTTTTTTTTTTCATGTCACACTATGCGTCACAGAAGCACATTTTATTTTGTATTGAAAATTATTTTTTTGTAACCATGTAACCCCCCCTTTATAAAAATACATAAATAAATTGGCAGGTATAAAATGTTTAGCTTCTTTGTTAAAATTAGTAAACTATGTATTCTTTAACTCTAAACGAATTATTGGTCACATGGATACATTGTGTGCTTGAAGCACAACCGGAGCATTTTGGGTAAAATGTCTTGTGTTTCTTCATGACTGTGCTGCGGTCCACTAAGCAAAGTTTATTACAACATGTTTGGAAGAGTTAAGTGTGGATCAGCCTGCCAATAGTTTTGACCTTCACCCCTTCAGACACCCCTGAGACGATCTAAAATGGAGATTGTGAGTCAGATCCTCTCAATCAGTATCAGTGTCTCACCACACGAATGCTGAGTGACGCTCCAAAATTCTGTCCTTTTCCGAACACTGTAAACTTGCATCATTTCATCTTGAAATTGTTCCATTACGTTTTTCCACATAGGGCTAGGTTTCAAGCACACGATCAGACCATGTGGATAAAACACAGCTCTGTATTTGTATGATTTCTATGAGTTAATAAACTTCAGTATGGTGCTTGTTTAGATCGAAGGAAACCTGACTTAATTCCCGACGACGTTCAAAGACTGTATGTACAGCAGCTGCAGGACATTCTTCTCCCCGACATCCAGAAACACTTGGAAGATTTCAGGTAGCAGCTTCAAAAGGCCGTCAGAGACTTGTGTTTCTTTCAGACGGTCTGAAGTCTTTGTGTGTATGTGCTCTGTTCCCTCAGGCAGAAGCGCAGTATGGGACTGACACTGGCTGAGGCCGACCTGAGTCGGCTTGACGCCGAGAGCGTTCGGGATCGAGGGACTTTGGAGAAGGAACGCTCATGTGCAGAGCAGATCATCCTCAAAATCGATGAAATCTTGTACGTAAACACAAATGCATTACAGACATATACTACAATAAACTCACTAAGTTCAATAAGATGATAAGAAAAATGTCTTTCAAAAATGCAAGATTTTTTACAGCAGTTATGTAAACTAATCCTGACATCTAATGTGCCTTAAATGTGTCTTAAACTTATTGTATCTTATTTTCAGTATGACTTTGCATTAGTGTTACCTATGAACAGCTAACAAACCCCTTTACATCTGCTCATTTAAATAGCTGTTCAATCATATAGCTTGCTTACGTTAAATGTCAGACTGTGTTAAATATGCAACAGTGGAATGATTGTTGGTGCCAGATGGGTTACTTTAAATATTACCAAAACTAAGATTTTAGCAAGAGTTGCTGCTATTTACAGCATTTAATAATGAACATACTCTGTAAGCAGCAGTTCTGGGAACCATAACATTTTGTAGATGGCCAAGTTCAGAAAGATAACAAGACTTGAGTTGAGGGTAAGATGGCAGTAACTCGGACTCAAGTTTGTGTTCAGGTGTTTTTTTTATTCCTTTTCGTTTGCAAACATGCTTTAGGATGTGCAAAGGTATGGGATCATTGTCAGCAATGATTGCTTCTCATATGCATGTAAATACTTTAGAATTTTCTATTAGTTTATTCATTTATTCTTTTGCTTAATTCGGTATTAGGGTCACAAGGGGTTTCTTATGCCCATCTATGGGAGAATGTTTCGGGCACTGGGCAGATACACCCTGGACAGGGCACCAAACTATTGCTGGGCACACAATGACTAAGACTTCCACAGTGTTCCAAATTATTATGCAAATTATAGTTTCTCAGATTTTCCAAAATGACTTATATGAATTGCAGTCATTGTAATTTTCCAGGCATCAATTATTAGAGTACGATTAAAAGGTTTTTGAACAAACTGCCAATCAACAGTATATTTGAAAAAAATATATAACACCCAAAATGCACTCAACATGCAGGTTCCAAATTATTCTGCACAGCAGAGTTTTCAACCTTTTCATTTTTATAAAGAACAAAAAAAGTTATAAACATTAGCAGGTTATTACAAACTGAAATCAAACCGTTTTCAAGTCAAAACTTTATTCTAGTTGATGTTACATTTGCCCACAGGACCCCTTGTTCTAAAGGAGCTTCTCTCTCTCTCTCTCTGGTCCATTGAGTTTTTCAGGTTTTGGATGCGATCTGCTTCAATTGTTCTGCATGAGGACAGAATCCCCTCCCAGAGCTGTTGCTTAGATGTGACACGCCTCCCGCCATCATAGACCCTCCTTTTGATGATGCTCCAGAGGTTCTCAATGGGGTTGAGGTCAGAGGAGCATGGGGGCCACACCATAAGTCTGTCCCCTTTTATGCCCATAGCAGGGATCCTCAAGGGGCTGACATCTCTTTCCCCATGAAAGATGACCTTCATAATGTATGTGGATTTTCTCAAACAACAGAAGAAGAAGCGTGCATTTCGCAGCAAGATCATGTTCATGCTGATAATGCAGTGTCTCATACTGCAGAGAACACATCTGCATCTCTGGCTGCTATGGGCATAAAATGGGATGTCCTGCCATGTCTCAAGATGTCGGTTGTTCAACGTTGTAGTAAGCTCAGGCTAATACATCAAGCACTCTCAGTTGGACTGGTCCGTACCTGATGGTTTTCTGGTTGAGTTGTCTTTATTCAGTTATGCTTGTGTTTCCATGTTTTGGATGAGCGACAGTAAATGATTGATGTATCAAAAGGGACGTGGTGCGTTCTGTCTGGCTCACGTTGTTAGCGCAATCATACATCGAGCAAAGAACACCGTCTTCGAAAAACACTCCACCTGAGTGTCTATCAGAGGTCATAACAGACTTGCGTGTTTTTTGTGTAACTCCTTTCACAGACCTGATAACATCTCGGCCCTGAAGCGTGCTGATACTCTTTAAAGGTTTAGTCGTTGTGCACTGAGCAACAAAACGAGGGTTTAAACAACATGCTTTACTTGCTTTTTGGCTGTAAAAGTAGTCTGACAGCCTCGTTATTGAAATCAGGCTGTTCTTTAAAATGCTATTGACAGCGAGTCGGTTTGCTTAGAAGATACTGGCAGCAATACAAAGTTTTTTTCATGTGACAAAAATTGGAATTGTGATTCAGTTGGGTTAATCCATCAGAGACAGTGTGTGAGTCGGTGATTTGATTTACTTTGTAGAGGGTAGTCTATGTACTGCTATTATAAGTAGGGGGTGTTATCGGTGAGAGCCTGTCATTATCGCCGAGATAAACAGGGTTTATCTTACAGTAATAACTGACTCGCTGTACATTACTTACTTATAATAGCAGTACAGCATGCCATTTACTACAAACTTGATGGATTGATGCAAAATGTTAATATATTAATGGTTTTGATGGTTTTATTGCTTTGCCTTTAACATAATGGGTTTGTGTGTGTGTGTGTGTGTGTGTGTGTGTGTGTGTGTGTGTGTGTGTGTGTGTGTGTGTGTGTGTGTGTGT
>JAOUQT010344227.1:0-12709 GCA_025769995.1 Xyliphius kryptos | reverse complement strand
CCGGAGGAAACCCATGCAGACACGGGGAGGACATGGAAACTCCACCCAGATTGGGATTCGAACCGGGAATCCCCAGCACTGAAAGGAGAACGTGCCAACGACTAAGCCATTGTGCTGCCCCTGTTGCACACATTTTTTTAATTTAATTAAGTACATTTTATAAGAAAATGCGTTTGTTGGTAATAAAGCTTTTCACGCTTTAATAGGACTAATTGCTGCGGACACCCCGTCCCATAAGAGTCGGGTCCTTGATGGTCATGGCCCAGTCCGGAAAAATGGAAACCCAAATCCAGACCCTCAGTTCACTCACTAACTAATATAAATGAGGTCCTGTCCTTATTTGGACATTTGCGTTTACACATTGCAGCTTCTGGGAAAGTTCAGGGTCCAAGTACATTCTCATTTGGTGAATGCTGTTCCGAGCCCACAGACTCACACTGACAGTGCTTAGGTTGTGATTCCACAAACCTGAAGTTCAGACACAGCTCTGTCATTACGGTTGCAGCTTATCTTTCTCACCGACGTGCTTTCTCACTGTCAAAACAATGACATCATTAATTAAAGCCCCCATTTAATCCGAGGCTTGCTCTGTGCAGCCATGATGATCTCAGCACTTCTAAATAACCAGCACACAGACCCTCGCAGTATTCCAGAACCAGTCTCAGTTGATCCTTCCTGACATGTTGGATGGGATTGTATCTGTAGCTTTCATTAAAGGTTCAAGTTTGTGCTTGAAAACCTATTGTTTTCTCCCAGATTTTTCCCTATTCTTTTTATTTTTAACGAGTAAAATGTGACGGGCGGCCAAGACCGTAAGTCCTCACTTGGGAGGGTAGGTGCAGCTGGTGTGCACCTTTTCCGATAGCAAAATTCACACCGATTGGCCAATAATTGGCTTTATAGTGCGACGAAACGCGATTAGGCCTCTAACTTCCACCCAACGATTTTTACCAATTAGACTCCTTTTTTTTTTACAGATATCCAGACCCCAAACAAACCATATGCTTGGATGGCAAATCCTAAAAAAAACTACTTTTGCAAACTAGTCCTAGCTTTTTCAGTCAACCCTCCCATGTGTGGTATCCAAAAATCTGACTTTTCCATTCCATCAGGCTGCTACATACAAATTAATCCATACGGCAAAATTCCAATTCATTCATTTTTTTATGTATAAATATATACATTTAGCATCAGTTCTTGAGGTCGAATAAATTTGGCACTCTATAGAGGGGTTATATAATGGCTATATGTCTAAGTGGACTTTTTTTAGGCTGCTGTATGCAAATTAGTCTTTACGCCATAATTCATAGTCACCATGGAGACATCCAAAAATTCAGTCAGGCAGTTATTTTTTACCTGTTCATCAAAACTACAAATAAACTCTGTTTGCTAGGTTTCAAACATCTTCCACTGTCCAGAGTACATTGGAACGTTCCCAACAACCCCGTGACCTTTCGTTGTCATGGTGATAAAGTTGTGTTCATACGAAGCTCAACGTTCGTAAAAATCTAAATGGCCGTAGCTTGTGGGTCCGTCCTTGGGCAGCTTGAACCCCGGGATCACCGCTCGCGTCTGTATTAATAATATTTTTCGTCTTGACTTTCGTCAGTGAGGTCTGTCCTGCATGTCCCAACAGCTTTATACGAATTCAAGGCTCTATAAAACCACGGACCTTTTGCATACCCTGAATGGATCCATCCTTTGTAGTGCTCTTTAAAGCCTTCTCATAACATCCTGACATTACTGATCCTCATTTGCTTGATCCTTATTTGTTTACATTTAGCATACCGCGTAGGACATTTTCATCAGACACAACGTGTACCATCGGATTGCATGTTGCTGAGGTTTCCTAAAAAGTGTAAGAAAAACAGTGGTCCGATATGTAAAGGGGACGCCGAACGCTCCGGCGCTGTGTGTAAATGTGCACTCCTGCTTTGAAAAGGCCACACCTGACTGAACACCATACTTTTCCTGCCTGGACTGGAAATGATTAATCAATGTATTCAATAAAGATGTGACAAGTACAATTGTCAGTGTGCTATTAGCTGAGGCAGGTTGCGGTACTGCGTGTATGACACGCATAAAGATCAAGCCATATTTTAGGAATAATTACTGCGGCGCTCCAGACACTCCTGAATGGCTCACGGTTTATTTTGTGTCTAAACCTTTAACTGGGAATGTGTTGGTTTTTTTTTTTTTTAAAAACAGAACAAAAACAAGCAAACAGACAATGTGAGATTTAAATATCCAGCCAAAAAAATGGGTCATGACTTGATTTTTTTTCCCCCACGTTGCAATCACCGATATCATATTGTCCAGACTTTGAAAATTCCCAGGTGTGGGTTACACTAGGTGTGGTTTGAGTGTCCATTTGTACATGTGTAACATATTTGTGGCTTCTCCCCGCGCCCATGCTGCCAAAAGAGGCTTCTTTTCAGTGACTCGAGGGCTCTGATCCTGCGGATCATTATGCAGCAATGTAAATTACTGTTAGACAATCCTTGTGCTGCCTCTCTTCTTTGGCCTCCCTTCTTCTGCATCCTTATAGATTGGCGTGGAGGTTTGCACACCACAGGCTAACTGCGTGCACGCAAAAACATCTTTTTAAACTCGCAGAGCACCGGATTGTGGAATTCTACGTGTGCATTCTACATGCACAGGGTGACCCACGAAAAGCAGCCCAATTGAGGCACCTTTGTATACGAGACGGCCTGCTTTTTCGTGGGCCACCTTGTATAAGTGAGTTGTTTGTTCCATGTATATAATACAAAATACTATTTAGCATTCAGTCTCTAACTCTTATCTTCCACCTTCTGTGGTACCAGAGTAAAAAAATCCGAGTAAAGCCAATAAACACCCCGGCTTTGACCTGCTGACCCCGATCGGAACCCTGCTGAGCTGCAGGGACCTCAGATTGTTTTCTTCCTCTTTCACTCTCCAGTAGGCTGCTTCCAGCTCGGAGCCTCACAAATACCCCCCCCCTCCCCCTCCAAGGAGTGAGAGTTTGGAAGCTTGGGCTTGCCTCGCTTTTGGTGAACATCATGTGAGGCGGCGTGCATATGAAAGCATGGCTGACTCAGGAACATTTCACGGCCGCTCAAACTAAATATTGTGGTCTGTGCAATCTGAATTCTGGCAGCCTGTGGCTGGATGCGTATTACCTCACTGCTGATTTATATCGCACAGGTGCTGCTGCGGTGTGCAGGTCGGAAACAAGGGGCGTGGAGCTTGTACCTGCATATGGTGCTTTGATTACGATGGAGAAACCAAAGAGGAACATGTGTAAACAGCAACCACAAAGCCGAGCTTCTCAAACTCTCACTATGACACTCTTCAGGGTTGTTGGCTTGTATGTTGTCGTCTTCAGCCTTCAGGGGGCGGCACTGTGGCTTAGTGGTGAGCACAACCTCCAGGTTCTCCGGTTTGCTTCCACAATACAGAAACATGGCTTCAAGGTGAATTGGCTACTCTAAATTGCCCTGTGTATCAAGCGCCAAAAGTAGAACAAGATAAATAAATAAATAGCACCCAGTACTGGGTTTATCTGCCCAGCGCCTTAAACATTCTCCATTGCATGGGTATGGGGAGTGGCACCGCAAAGTTATTTGAGGATTAGGCGGAAGATAATAGATGGATGGATGGATCTTAACCTTCAGACCTCCAGCTTGCAGGGGTTGAGCATAAAAGATCTGAAAATTGTCTTGGTGTGATGGTGGCACCTTTATTTTGAATACTTGGGTTCTTTTTGTCCATCTTTCATTTGATCACAGAACATTAGAGCAATCAAAGACTTGAGTTGAAAAATTTTACTGGTCATCAGGTGATTGATCATTGGTGGTGGTGTAGGTGTTGATGGTAATGTTGGAGTTGATGTTGGTGGTGGTGGTGATGGTGGTGGTGTTGATGGTGATAGTGTAGGTGTTGATGTTGATGCTGGAGGGGTTGATGTTGATGAGTGTGGTGGTGGTTGTGGTGGTGTTGATGGTAATGTTGGAGGTGTTGGTGCTGACACTGAAGGTGTTGGTGATGGTGGTGGTGGTGTTGTTGGTGTTGATGGTGATGTTGGAGGTGTTGGTGATAGGATGGTGGTGGTGTTGATGTTGGTGGTAATGGTGTTGTTGTTGGTGGTGTTGATGGTGATGGTGTAGGTGTTGGTGGTGGTGTTGTTGTTGGTGGTGTTGGTGTTGATGGTATTGCTGGAGGTGTTGATGTTGTTGTTGTTGGTGGTGCTAGTAATGCTGATGGGATGGTGATGGTGTTGATGTTGGTGGTAATGGTGGTGGTGGAGGTGTTGTTGGTGGTAATAGTGGTGTTGGTGGTGGTGGTGCTGAGCCAAGTGAAGGCTTTATGTCTCATATAAATACTCCTTTTAATTTGTTCCAAACACCTGAGAACAGGTAGAACATAACTACCCCCACCCTGGCAAATTAGCACTTGTTTTTTTCGCCCTTTTTTTCCCCCAAACTCGGCTGAATGAGGTTTTCCACCTACAGGCCTCGACACGCTGGCAGTCAGAAAAAGATGTTTGATGTTTTGTTCGTTCCCTGACGCCATGCACTCAGGCATCTTTCAGCGTTGCCCTCTGGGCCACCTTGTTACACTCTTAACAGCTTGTTTTCTTTTTGGCTTTCCTTCGCCTCTTCCGCCGTTGACAGTTTTGCGTCGCTCTCGAGTCGTCTCTGTCACCTCGCTAGTCCCCTATAAGGGATGCCGAATCCAGCCATCACTGGTCATCACTCGTCGTCTGGACTTTTACTCTAAACCTGCAGATTTACAGTCATTCGTTCTGAGCTTTGGAGGCCTGGGCACGTGTCACTCTTGTTTAATAAATCCATTCCAAAGCTAAATACAGGCAGGTCATTTACAATTCTCAGAATAACAGATGAAAAACGTCTTTGTGGCTGTCAGCAACTTTTGTGTTTACATTCACATCGCAGAGGCGTCCGCTTAGCCGGGCATCAGCAACCACAGAGCTCACAACAGCCACTCACGAGATCCTAATTAGATCTGTACATCAGCGTCGTATAAAAATACCCAGACGTTAAAAAAATAATCCGCGCCCCTTTATGTTCTCAGCTCATGGGAGAGTTCTTTTTTTTTTTTTCTTTCCTGAAGGTCTCAACCGAGTGTCCACATGGACAGACATAATATCAACACTCCACGTTTGCGCTCCTGTAAGCGGACCACGTTATTCCCTGTACTTTATTAACGCTCCATAATTCTTTAAAGACGAGGGGAGGGGGTAACAGAACGCAGCAGTCGTCCCTCGAGGTCGCTCTTGTAAAGCGTTGCGCGGTTCTTTCCCAGGATAAGAGTTTCAACTAAGCAGAGAGGAATTCAGGCCACGGCTCATAAAGGAAGTATTCTGTGTACCGGAGAGATTTTGTTTTTCATTTTTCCTTCCCAAACCTTTGTCATTAATGACGTTAACAAATGTCCCGCGCTGAACGTTGCTTCTTCAAAGGAACTGCAGTAATAATTTATCCATCATATCGGTGCTCTCAAGCAGGAGGTCATCGCTGGACTTTAAAGCTTACCGTTTTTTTTTTCTTCTACAGAACGGATTTATGAAGATCCCTCTAATCCCTCGTTCGTCTAAACGTACAGCGTGCATACGCCTGTATATATAAGCACCGCCATCTGCCCTCGGTTTATACATGCGTCCCGGCTTCGGCTTCTATATACAGACGTGAGGTCAAAACCCTACTTTTCTTTCCCATTCCCTGCTCGTTCTCCACCCACTTTCACATGAGGGTACAACCGACAGGGCTGACACCCGGCTCGCTCTCTTGTTCTCTCGGCCATCGTGGAAGTGCTGGTTGGAGGGAACGTTTCTTTTTCCCAGGTTTGAATATGGTTTAACCCTAAAACACTTAGGACTGGCAGGACTGAAGATGCTGCGTGCTGTTGATTCCCGGTTCGAATCCCAATCTGGGTGAGTGTTTCCATGTCCTCCCCGTGTTCGTGTGGGTTTCCTCCCACAGTCCAAAAACATGGATTCAAGATAAACTGAGTGCCCTAAATTGCCCTGTATAATCTGTGTGAGTGAGTGTGTATGATAGTTTGGCCTCCTGTGCTGGGTGTATCTTCCAAGTGCCCGAAACGTTCTCCCTTGGATGTGCTTGGGGAACCCCCCGCGACCCTCGTGAGGGATTATGAATGAATGATTTAAAGGAATTGTTGTTTTCTGTAAAGCGGTGGCCATGTTAGGTTGTTCATGGAAAAAGGGGGGTGGGACTTTGTTGGGGACTTGAGTACTTTCAAGTTCAAGTCATTTATTTGTATAGTGCGCATATTTATGGGTTGTCACAAAACAGCTTTACAGATTTCAAAGCCTGAACTGAAGTAGTGGGATTCAGTCTATATGTATATATATATACACATTATCTTCTGCTTATTCCTTAATGAGGGTCGCGGGGGGGAGTTCCCCATGCCCATCCAGTTTCGGGCGCTGGGCAGATGCACCCAGGACAGGATGCCAATCCATCGCTGGGTACACACTCACTCACGCAGTCACACACACATACACACACTATACAGGACATGTCCATGTCATGTTTTTGGAATGTGGGAGGAAACCGGAGAACCCGGAGGAAACCCATGCAGACACGGGGAGGACATGGAAACTCCACCCAGATAGGGATTCGAACCAGGAATCCCCAGCGCTGAGAGGCAAATGTGCTAGCCACTAAGCCTCCATGCCGCCCCAATTTGGAGCATTCAATTTCAATTTACCTGGAATCCATGTTTTTGGACTGTGAGGGAAAACCTAGAGAACCAGAGAAATGGGGAAACCCATGCAGACATGGGGAGAACATGGAAACTCCACCCAGATTGGGATTCGAACCGGAAATGCCCAGCGCTGAGAGGCGAATATGCTAGCCGCCCCCAACACTATTCCCTTATACAGAATTAAACTGAGGATAAATGCTATAAGATCCCAGATACACATTGAAAGTTGAGATGTGTAGGTTACTGTGCAATATATGACCTATATTAAAATCAGAGTTAGTAGAAAATACGGTTGTTTCATTGAAGTACCGTCCTGACAGCCTTATAATCTCCATATGTTTTTATAATAATGGTTTAAGAAGTCTGGCTGGAACTGCCATCAGCTCTACCAACTGCAAAGTAGAGCTAAGCACATCCACAAGGAGGCACTGTGTCCTTATAGAGGGTCCAGGTCATAATGTGTAAGGCTGTGTGTCAAAACGAATCACGGGTGGATAGGTTGGAAATCCCCTCCGTTGTTAGCAGTGCTTTTCTAATGAGAGGGAGAAAGACTTTACAGACAGGCTATCATTCCTCAACAGAAGTGTTCAGTCGTTCTTTCGTATCTCCGACTGCCTCCCATAAAATTCCTGTAATGAGTTTGTGCTGGAGGAAATTGAAAGACAGGGACCGGCGCATGTGGAAGTACAGTCCGCCCTTCAGTCGTTCCCAGTCATTGCATAGTGAGCTTTGTCAGATGAGAATGAAAGGCTGTAATCACTTTTATGTGGCCTGTGGGTCTGAGGATGAAAGCAGGGGTGACTCACTGGCTGGTACTTGTTAAGCAGATCCCGCTCCTCCGTCTCCCCCAGTGTGGCTCATGAACATTTGAAAGTTACATTGCACTGTAATGCGTGTGTCTGTAAACATGCATGTCTCGTGTAAGCCAGTTCCTTTGTTCTAACTAAAGACAAACAGATGAAGACAAAATGCAAACCAGAAGCCAAGATGTGTTACAAACAGAAAAAGTCAAAACAGAGTGCAAGAAAAGCTAATGGTGACCCCAATCTGGGCTGTTCTTCCTCCTGCCTCATCTTCACCTGATCCTTAACATTACAGTGACACACGTCCTTTATTCTTATTTCCATCAGCAGATATTCAGTGGAAATAATTTTTTCTCCGACAGTCCAAAAACATGGATTCATGGTGAATTGGCCTCCCTAAATTGCCCCTATGTAGTGTGTGTGTGTGTGTGTCACCTCAGTAACAAAATGAGAAAAACGCACCAATGAAATATCTGCTCTGTGCTGGTACTAGCCGGGTCCTGACCATTAGAGAACAGACTAATGAGTAAACAGGACGTACACAGTATGGATTACAGTCTGTTAAAAGGGGTGTGGTAGCTGAGTGGTTAGGGTGTTGGACTATCAATCCAAAGGTTTGGGGGTTCAAATCCCAGGTCCATTGAAGTTACCAATGTGGGTCCTTGAGCAAGATCCTTAACCCTCATTGCTCCAGGGTTCTGTATCAACCCTGTGTTCAGACCCCAACCATCAAGTTGGGATTCTTGTAAGTCGCTTTGGATAAAAGCGTCTGCTAAATAACTAAATGTAACTAAATGTAAGATTGGATTTCTATCTGCTTTAAAACCCAAAATAGTCTCGGAAAACTGGTCTAAGCTCATGTCCGTGTAAAGCACAGTACCTGTAATGTGTACAGAAAAGGCAGCCAGACACAGTCACCCCAGCCCAGGTACCAGCCGAAATGGTCGTGGCAGATATCGATCGTTTTCAGGTACCAGGCTTCATTCCAGAAGAAATCCAGCACGTAGATGGCCTGAAGGGACAGTCATCACACTGAAATGAATAACCCAAGGGACTCTCTGCCAGAATCATTTTAGGGATTAATATATAATGTAATGATTTGGACGCATTTGGATTTATATACAAATTTATTCATATTTAGTTTGCATGCACACAATTATCTTGCAAATATCCTGAGGAGGCGCAACACTTGGTGGCATGCAGGCTCACCTGGAGGACATTGACCAGGATCATGGAGTTGGTCACGTGGCCGTAGAGCTCCTGTTGTTTGGCAGCGTAGGACAGATTGATCAAAGTCCAGGCCACGATACCGGGCCGGCCGTTAAAGAAGAGCTTAAAGTCAAACCATTTCCCGATTCGTGGATTGAACTCTATGCCCATCATATAGTCATAAAAGACGTTCCCTGTAAATTTGCTGCATGGAATAAATACAGTCAGTCTCAGATAAATGGAAACAAAGCATGTTTATGTTAATCTGTTATTCTTACCAGTCCTCTGGGTTTGTGGGGAACAAATAGGCCTTTATGAAAGCGAAGGTGGACACGGCATAGCCGAGGATGTTGGTACACCAGAGCAATGGGATCCAGTTATCAATAATGATTGTGGGAGAGAACCAGTGGAAGTAATAAGCATTGGCTACCCACAAAGCATGTGTTACAATCCAGCTCTGAAGCCCATTGATCTCATACTTGTTGATAAGTCCTAAATGAAGGCAGTGCAGGTGTTTATGTACGAATGCAGCTTTTTTTTTAAACTAAGATCCTCTAAATAAAGTATAAGGATTTTACCTGCTGGCGTAAGAGCTCCATCCTGCACCCCTCCCACGTAGCCAGGCAGAAATTTGTGCAGAATATCTGGAACGCATGTATATAGCACCATCTAGTGGATAGAGGCGGTATTACAAACCTGTTGCATAAGCTGCAAGTTTTAAATAGCCATTTGAAAAAGTTGTATCTTATATAAAGTTATTATATAATTATATATAAGGCGTGATTTATAATTTGCATTCAGTAGTTTTACCTGAAAGGTCACCCACGAAGCGTAGATCTTAGCGGCAGTCCACGTTAAAGAAGGTGCTTTGTTCCAGATGCTCATTGGGGAGGCATCTCCATTATACACATCCAGCAAAACTAAGCTGATGGAACACTGGTACTGATCACAGGCCATGATGAAGAAGAAGACGATGAATGGTGCCAAAGAAAGCAGGAGAATTACTGAGGTCAAGGAGAACCAGTCCACCTCCCTGTTATGTTCAAATCATATACATTTTTAAAGAATTGCACTTTTGGCGGTGCAGCTGGTTTGTGTGTCTTAAAAATAATGTTGGACGAGTTCTAGGGACTCTCGTTGAGAGAAATAACACACTGGGAAAATTCCAGGAATATTAAAAAACATGGATTCAAGGTAAAGTGTCTGCTCTATATTGCCCCTATATGGTCTGTGTGTCTGTGCGTGCATGTGTGCCCAGCAACAGGTTGGCGCCCTGTCCTGAGTGCATTTGTCCAGCACCCTGGATGGGCATTGTAGAGGATTAAGCAGAAGATAATGAATGAATGAATTACAAACCTTTAGAGATGTTTTTTCTGTTAGCATTTGCACATTCAAGAGTAAAAGCATGGTGACTTTTATTATTTATTTATTTATTAACTGAGAGGTGTATCCTTATGGATAAGCTCCCACAGGGCTGTGCTGGATCCTATCCATCACACGCCCAGTGTAAAAAGCAAAAAAATAAAATAATAAATAAATAACACCCTGGACTTTACCAGACACACAGAAAAATATATTCACATTTATATTTGCATCTGGAGTCATTTCAAAGTGCCTGTTATCCAGTATGATCTTTGGAGTGTGGAATAAAAACCAGAGCGTCTATAATAAAACCTATGTAGGATTGGGAGAACATACCAACTCTACAAAGAAAGGGCATTTTACCCTTTATTATTCAGGGGTCGCCACAGACTTGGCCATGTGTTTTATGCCAGATGTCCTTCCTGACACAACCCTCACTGTTGGGTTTGGGACACACAGACTATGGGGACAATTTTTAACGATTTACCTTAAATCCATGTTTTTGGACTGTGAGAGGAAACCGGAGAAAACCCATGCGGACACTGGGAACCGGAAATCCCAGAACCGGAAATCCACGGTGCTGAAAGCTGAGCATGCTTTACCACTAAGCCACCACGCTGCCGCCTGAAATGTAAATGAAATCCATCCATCCATCCATTATCGTCCGCTTATTCCTCTATGAGGGTCGCGGTGGGGTTTCCCATACCCAACAGGGCGCCAATCTATCGTTGGGCACACACTCACTCACACATCCACACACACTATACAGAGCAATAGAGCATTCAATTTATTTTGAATCCATGTTTTTGGACTTTGGGAAGAAACCGAAGAACCTGGAAAAAACCCACTTGGACACGGGGAGAACATGAAAACTCCTCCTAGATTGGGATTCAATCATGAATCCTCAGCGCTGAGAGGCACTAACCACTATGCCACCCTGTAAATAAAATGTATTTTCTAAACCTACTCACCATGCTCTCCCCCAGTTGGCCAGGTTGTCCTTCTGCCCATTTTGTCCAGCCTTCGCACCATTGAGCTGAGCCTTATGGCGCCGTCTGACACCCTCTGTACCCATGACTCTGAAACACAAACGTAGTGAAGTGAGTGAAGGAGAGTTAGTTTTATCAGTGCAGCAGTTACACCCTCAGCTGTGATGAGGAGTCACGGTGAACAGGACGGTATGGACTTGAGACTCAGTGATAACAGACTCTTGACATGTAATGATATCTGTGATACGGTGATGGACTTGAATACTGCAGGGGCATTTCAAATGTCAGCATTCGACCACTAAACTTTATATTAGGTGTGATTTTCTTGTTAATAAAGCTAACAATGATTTTAGCAGAACAGCCTTCTTCTGTTTCCACTCAACAAATAAGAGAGCCTGACATTTTGCATCTTATGTAAACCGCATTTCGTAAGATGTTGTTTCAGTGTGACATCCTTGTGATGTTGCATCTTATAGTACCAGTTTGGACACGCCCTCTTTTTGCTCCACTTATTGCCCATGTGATCAGTTCCACTGGGGCAGTCACAGACTTGTGGTAAAGGAACCAGACGTGTGACCTGAAAGTCCCCGGTTCGATCCTCCCACCATGTACTATGGATGAAGTTCCCCTGGGCAAGGCACCTAATCCCAGTTGCATCCCGGGCATCATGTACAAGGCTGCCCACTGCTCTGTGCACGGTGTGTGTATACGTCTGCGTGTGTCTGTAAGGATGGACCCTGTAGTTCAATAATTACAGACAGTAGTCCATCTGTGGACTTCAGTACATACTGTGTACTCTGTTCTGATGGTCAGGACCCCAATAGTACCACCACAGAGCAGGTATTATGTACCTCCCCATCCCCCGCCCCAACCACATCAGAACCGAGACCCAAATGATACCCGTTCTGTGATGCTCCTGACCCATAAAGAACAGAGAACCAACGGGGACAAACACAAGAACACTGATGGACTACAGGCTGTAATTTTTAGTTAGTGAAGAATGTAAACACTATAGTTACCGTAGTAACACTGTGTAGCATGAATCAGGTGTAAGTACCTGGTACCAGGATGGTAATAGCCGTCTGAACAGCTTTGCGGATGATGTTATCCAGAGCGAACATCCAGTGAGGTTTGATGTTGTGATTCCGCAGCACCTTGTTCACCTGCAGGAGGTTCAAACACAACTCTAATGACCTTCATGACTTTACATGGTTTTATGGTTATTACATCAGAAATGACTTTTGTTGGGTCGGCACGGTGGCTTCTTGGTGATTTAGTGATTTAGCACGTTCGCCTCTCATATTGGATTCCCAAACTGGGTTCAATCCAATATGGATTCAAGGTAAATGGGATGCTCTAAATTGAGACGTCCTTTGCTGGATGGGCATGGGGAGGCCCCCCCCGGCGACCCTCGAAGAGGTTTACATTTACATATAGTAATTTAGCAGATGCTTTTATCCAAAGCGACTTGGTTGGGGTCAGAACACAGGGCTGATACAGAACCCTGGAGCAGTGAAGGTTATGGGTCTTGCTCAAGGTTCCATATTACTAACTTCAGTGGACCTGGGATTTGAACCCCCAATCTTCTGATTGATAGTCCAACACCCTAACCAC
>JAOUQT010344218.1:0-12709 GCA_025769995.1 Xyliphius kryptos | reverse complement strand
ATGGATTGGCGCCCTGTCCTGGGTGTATCTGCCCAGCGCCCGAGACGTTCTCCCCTGGATGGGCATGGGGAACCCACACCCTCATAAAGGAATAAGGGGAAGATAATGAATGAATGAATGAATGTTTTATTGTTAAAGATTGTACTCAGTGTTTGATCAATTATTTTCAAAGCGTTTTTGTTTTGAAGCCTAAAATAAAAAAAGAGATTTTTCCTGCTTTGTTAATGCACTTTGAGCAATTTGTTACAGTGTGATTTGAGGTCACTGGCAGTTTTGAAAAGCTAAATTAAGGAATACTTTTGTCCACATGTATACTTTTAGATAAAATGGTTATAAATGTCACACTAAAACATTAAGTGGATTTTGTGTAGGGGGTGATGTGTGATTCCAGATAGAAGTGATAACATTAGTGGACTGTAGTGGCATAGACACATCGCTTTAAAGTGAATAAGTACTGACGAAAAAAGATGATCGCCTGTGCATAGTTTATTTTTACATTAAAAACCAGCTGCATGAAGTTGCAATATTTTGTATACAAGTCATAAAACTAGGATTTTATAGTAAAACCAATGTTCACAAAGTTACATAGTAAATTAAATTAAAAAAATCTCAGGATGTGTCTGCAAAATCTAACGAGAAGAAATATAATAAAGATTGACCTCATTAAAACAATTTGATTCAAAGTAACTGCATTTTCATGGTGTAAAAAACTCTAAAAGTGTGATAAACGTCAAGTTTCCTGTACAATACAGTTGATGAAAACTATTCAATCCTCAAGAGGATTTAAAACTTCATATTTCTGTTCTTTTTCAATAATCCATTGAAATGAATGTATGAACTGCAAAAAAACAAAATGTTATTTTTAAAGATTACAGTTATTTTTTCACGAAAAATGCACATATTGTACAGTGTTTTAAAGTAATAAATGCACAACAAGTAATACATGACAAATGTATGATAATGAAAAGCAAAAATAATCTCATAAAATAACTGGTACTGTACCTTGACTAGGAGCATTTACATAGTCAGAACTTCCGTGACAGTCACTGTTGTTGCTACACATTGATCCAACTAGAAAAAAACAAAACAAAACCTAATATAAATCTACCGAATGTGTAAATAATCTGCTGAACGAAGTTGCAAAGCTGAGGAACAAGAGATGTTGACTAATATTATTCTTGTTGTACAGGAATCAATCATTTATCACAAAATGGGATTTTACTCATATTGTGGACGGTTTAAAGACAAAAGTATGTGTCAGCAGAACTACATGATTACATGTTTAGTAAGATAGCTAACTGTAAAAATATTAAAGAGTGGATGGTTTGTAATTTTCATTCATTCATTCATTATTTACCATGTAATCATCTATGAGGGTCGCAGGGGGTTTCCCTGCCCATCCAGGGGTAAATGTTTTGGGCGCTGAGCAGATACACTTAGGACAGGGTGCCAATCTATGGCTGGGCGCACACTCACTTACACAATATGGGGCAATTTAGAGCAGTCAAGTTTTGGACCGTGGGAGGAAACCGGAGAACCCACACAAAATGCACGCAGACACGGGGAGAACATAAAAACTCCACCCAGATTGGGATTTGAACCGGGAAACCCCAGCGCTGAGAGGCAAAAGTGCTAACCACGAAGCCACCGCGCCGCCTCAGTTTGTAATTTTGTTACAGCAAATACAAACTAAAGATAAAACTAAGATTCTCATCTATAAGGTTCCAACCAAAGATTCAAGAAACAACTGATTTAGAACTGTGCTAAATCTCGAAAACTTCTATCTAAAGAATATCTGAATATTTGAAAACCAGTCAGATTGAATCGGGTAAAAGACACCTGTTTTTGTCAGAAACAGAAGTCAGTAGGAGAGTAATTTGTTGTGAAAAGTTACCAGACATTCTAATTTACCAAAAGTTATCTGCTTGGTAGTCAGATATTTAGAACATAACTGGAACATTCTGGGTGGCTTAATAAAGCTAACACTTTAACTAATATGCCTTGACTTCTAAATAAAACCCCTCATTAACAACAGTTGTCACAACTGATATATAAACATCAGTAACCACAAATGCCTCATAAAGAACGGTCACTACAACTATTAGAAAACTTCCAGAAATCCATGCACCTGCCAGAGAACAAGAGCCCTAGTTTCTATTCATCATTATTTCATTAACACTTTCAATCTTGCATAATTTTCACAAACATGTGCCACAACCATTACAATCCCCACTCAAAAACAGCAAGGACTCCTGGCAGAATAGAAGACTCTTTTGTTGTCATTTCATTAACACGTTTATTCTTTAGTTCCATAAAAGTTTCAGTTGTTGTAGAATCGAAATAATTGACCCAACTTTCTGTATTTAAAGAGAACTTAAAAAATTTAAGGAGGAATTGTAACAGCATACAATCTTATTTGGCTAGGCATGGAATCCACAAACTGATGTGTGACTCAGCTTTCAGAACAAAACCCCACTTTGCTGAGAATACTTTTGTACTAGTGGTTTAAACCACTAAACTGGTAAAGTGCCCTGAACTGCAGTTTACCAGAATCTAAGCCGCTTAATGTCACTGGAAATGTATGTCTTGCATTTTCCTAAATTTGAACAATGTATTTTCTTCTTCCATTAAAAGATCCAGGTCAGGATATTGCTTACAGCTAAGCGTAAAGCCTATGGTGATCTTTTCAGATTTGTCTTGTGACAGCATTCTTTATTTAGTTGTACCAAGTACATTAATAGCTTTGAGGCCAAAAAAAGTGCTAAAATTTATGTGTTAATACATTATGTGCTAAGTGTGATTTTGAACATGTACACAACATGGTCAAAAGTACTAGGACACACCACTTAATCATTAAATTCAAGCGTTTCATTAAGTCTTACACAAGTGTTCATAATGAAGAAGGTAGATATGCATTTAGGCCAACTATACACATGTCTATTGAAGTTTTGTGAAAGCATCTTTTTGTTCCAGAATTACTGTACCCCAGTGCAAGATCCATAAAAGCACGGATGGATGAGTTTGGAAAACATGAATGGCCCACACACAGCCATGAAGATTGTGGGTCCTTTCATCCAAGATTAGTATTGGACCCCACAAATGGGTGACTGGGCAAAGATTCTCACAGTCAGCTTCAAGTAACGTAGAAAAACTTCTCACTAAAGATGGTTAAGTTGTAAAGAGCAGACTATCTTAAAATAAAAGTCATAAAAAGCTTTTGTAAGTGTTTAGAAACTTTTGCTCCTTTAGCGTATGTGTATAACTCACTTATTATTTGTATTACTTAAAAACTTAATTACTCTTCAATGTGATTTAGTAATTTTAAGATTTGATATCGAATCTCTCAGAACAGACAAAACACCCAGGTTATCTTGTGTTGACAATTTTTAAAACATTTTTTTGTCTACCAATAACTTCTGTTTTGTTGTTTTCACTGGTAAATTGTTTTATCGCAAAACAGGACAGTGCCAAAGTACAAACGGGGTTTTAGTTATTCTAGAAAAAATAAATCTTATAAATGAGACCTACCATGGGACTGGATGGGCAATTCGTCTCCAATATTAACATAATTTTGGCTGTCTGTAAACACAGGGACATGAAGAGATTAGTCTTTTGTAAGTGTCCATTTTTTAACAACAGTAAAATAAATATGATTGGTCCTACCTGAATCCTTTCCCAAGTCATTGTCGTTCTGTGATATGTTCTCATAACTTTCACCTACAAAATCAAGAGACCAAACTCAATTAAATTAACCAGCTTTGTTAATTAGTAAAAGGTATGTATGCATGTATTTTTGACATTCACACCATTATCAGTTTTATCGAGTAGTTTTAAAGCTTTATTGAACAAAAATATAATCATGAGCTGAACCCAATGAGAAAAGATCTAAAACTTTTTCTATGTACACAAATTTTCCCCTCTCAAATAGTGTTCATAAGTTTGTATAAATCTGTGTGAGATAATCCAGGCACCTCACAGGTATAATTACTGCACCGGTGCGCCTTAGGCTGGCCATAATGAAGGATCACTCTGAAATGTGCAGTTCACTTTTGCTTTATTGGGAGGATTTAGGAAGGGGGGGGGGGATTTAGGAATTAGTTTCTAAAGTGACTGGAAAAATGGGGGCAAAAACGCATTTCGGGTTTGTCATTTTTATTCATGAATTTGTCTTACACGAATTCACCGAGACAGCAGCATTCAGCACGGGTTCATTCTTATCATCTGGTAACACATCTCTGAAAAAAACAACACAACAAGTAGAAGGAAAAATAGACTTTAAAAAAGACTATAACAAATATGTCAACTATGTTTAACAAAACATATTCCAATAGCAATGTACAATAAAGCTAACTGGACTCACTAGACTCTTTTATACAAATTTTAGTGTTTATGATCTTTTTTTAAAACAAGTGATTTGGTTTGTTTTAAATTTTGTTCAACTTATTGACTTTCTATATTTCATATAGATGAGAATTATAAATTCAGTTCAATATTTAGTTTAGATTTTGATCTAGAATTAGAAATCTTTAAAACAAATGTTTCAAAAAGTGTCTTGCAGAGAAATAACAATAGTAAGTGTAAATTAATATGTTCTTACATGTAATCTGGGCACTCTGTGCTCTTTTCTGGCGGTTGTTCATAGCTGCTACCATCATCGTCTCCTACAAATACAAAAAAGGCCATAATGTTAAAAGTATTTTAAATATCTTAACCTATTTCAAAAACAGAGTGGATAAAGGTCATACCTTGGTTAATGTAATCACATTGACTCACTCCTTAATAATAAAAGAAGAATCAAAGAAAAGTTCAACTAAATTAAATGTTAAGTTAAACTTAATTAAATGTTAAACTATTAAATTAAACACAGACTTTTATCGTCATAAGAGAAATAAATGAGAACTGATATTCCACACTAAATTATATAAATTTGGCACATTTTTGTTATTTTTTCGATGATGGATTTGTTACCCATTTAAATGAAAGTTTATCTATTTTAAAATCGACCCTTTTGTATACTGGTGTTTTTATCGCCATTTATATCAGAATGTTTGCTGTCACCAAGATTTTCTGAAATGTTCTAACAGCAGGATATGTTTAAAAATCTTAATAGGCAAATCATTAATATGAACATGCAAGGAGTGATGAAGTGAAATGACTGCAATGATCTCACCATCAGATGAGGGACAAGGAGAGACTGCTCTAGCATCCGTCACAGATGTGCTGAGAGGAAAAGGAAATATTAAAATAATGTACAAAAGTGAATGTGTGTGCAAACTTGTGTTTTGTAAAAGCACACACTTAGGGAAGACACTTACGTAACGAGCGAATGATGTTGTGGACTGTGAACTGGTAGGGCCGAGAAGGACGAGTTATTTGCATCTGATGAAATGCAAAAAAAAAAAAAAGGTAATTTAAAAACAAATTTTAACTACAAAATACAGTTTTACTTACTGGTTATTATATTAAAAAAATATACTCTACAATTGTTCTTCCCATAACCATTTAGTTTTCATGATAATGATTTTTCTTTCTATCAGCATGGAGTTTTATGAGTCATGCTCTAGCTTTTTTCCTAAGATCCAGTATACCTACTTTACTGACTACCCGAGCCACTTTGAAAACTTTCTTTCTTAGTAAAGCTCTAAAACAAAACACGTGTGAGACGTGTGTATGATATCTGTTAGAGTTTTTTGCTGAATTCCTGGCTTGGTTGAAATATTGGGTGTGTATATTAAAGACAACTTTAGACTTACATTTTTTTTATTTTTTAGCTGCAACCATTTCAAGTTAAATTTTGTTTACTGTAAATGTAACTCAATCATACATGGTGATCACTTATGACATTGTATTTACTTTAGCATTCGGAAACATAAGGCCCTTTGCAAATTCCATATCAATGTACAGTATAGGAATATATTGTGATAATTTGTTTTAGATGTGCAATATTAGTATCATCAATTATGTTTCTTGTTTTACTTTATACAACCTTTGATGACATAATGGTATAGTTGTAGGTAAAAATTCATCACTGCAGTTGTAATTGGTCACTTTGTGGAAGTGTTCATGTTTATTGCAAAGGCTCTGTAATGTTAATAACAGCTAGAAAGTCAAACATGAAGTTTAACCAGCAATGTCCAAACTTTTGCCTGTGATTAGACAATGGTTGCATGTCTGTTAAAAAAAAAACCCAAACCCCAAAATGCACTTTGTACAGTAAGGCATTGCATATAGACTGGTGCTCTTAAATCTACTGATTGCTCAAAAAAAACAAAATCGGGTCAGATTTATAAGCATTTTATTCAAATATATTGTTACTTAACAGTAGATTTCCCGTGTATGTCAATGCCTTAGATAGCAAAGATGATGGTATATTGCTAATTAATGGCCAATTGCTAGCATTGGCGCTTGTGTGGAGCAGTTTTAACTGACAAAACTAAAAGTCACACGTGCAAATCTTATATGTTTTTCAAAACAGAACTGTATAGTCCAAGACTCAGGATTCTGTATTCTTTATTGATTCCTGTTTTTTCTAAACTAAATTTTATTGACTTTTTATTCTGTAGACTTTTTTCAGGACAAGTACATAAAATAAAAATAATAATGAAATAATTGTACTTACATGGACGGACTATTGTAAATCCTGGGGTCCTGTGAGGTGAAAAACAAACCAAAAAATTCAAAAATACTTAAAGCAGAATATACATCTACAATGTGTTTCTACATTAAATGTTATTATAATAATACAACAAATTTGACATGTTCTTGTGTTGTTTTCAAATCTATTAACTGAATAAGAACTTTGAATGAGAAGTCCATGTTTCTTAATACATAGTTTGCAAAAGATGACATGAAAATGTAAAATGTTGACGACTTTATTTCTGCCACTGTCTTTAATACTGTTTGACATATCTTCAGCATGTACAATAATAATGTTTCGGATTCATAATTAATACCATATCAGGCAGAGGGAACAAAACAGTTCCTAATAATTTAACTACATTTTCCTGCTAATAAACTTTTTTTTTTTTTTAATAAAGTTTTTATAAGATATGTTTTTACACTGCTGTACTAGGACGCATAAGGTAAATTTTTCAATATTTAATTTCTGACCAAAAGGTATATTTGATTTTAAACCTGGCAGTAAACTTTTATTCAGATTTAAGTAAATTTAAGATTTAAGTTAATGAGATTTAAGTCAATAGTATTTTTTTATTCATTGTCTTAAAGCAACTTTAAAAGCAAAAAACTTTAAGTTTAAGGTTTATCTTCCTTGAGCAGTTAGGGAGTGTTAATACTGTCTGATGTGTTCATAGTTTAAACATTACATTTTGTTGAAAATCCCTTTGGTTTTTATGAGCATTGGAACATTCACTGTAGAAACAGTGGGTCAAATCTTTTTCTCATTTTGTAATGAGTAATATGGGCATTTATTCAGAAAGACAAACTGTTGACAGTTAAAATCATCTGAATCTACCCGTGTCAGCTGTATGTATCAATCATCTGCAATTTCCCCTCGAGAATCAATAAAGTATTCTGATTCTGATTATCAGAACGACAGAATAACAAACACTTACGATGGAAAGCTGTTTCGTTCTTCATAATTCTGTTGTATATACACTAAAAGAAAAAATATACATTTTCAGTCAAGAATAAATTAAAAAAAAAGTTACATTTGTTGAAGTGTGTATTCTTACTTCTTTGGTTGGTTCCTTTGCAGTTTAGACAAAGACCAGTCAGAATGATTATCAGCACAACAGCTGCTCCACCAACTACAGCCAGCGGAGTAGTTACATCCATACCTTTAAATAATCATAAACGTTACTGAAACTTTCTATGGCCATCATGAAAGTGAGGTAAATGATAAATAAGGAAGTCATTATTATTGGCCAATGATACAAAGTATCAAAACTATAACAAAGTTCTATAATCAACGCTAATTCTTAAACATTTTAATTATTTAAAAATCAAACAAAAAAGCTTTTACCAATTTGCTTACATTGTCTTTGTTATTATTATAATGTACATATATATTTACAGTAACTCTGAACAATTCAAATGGCTAAGGTACCTTATTTTAAGGTAGAAAATACGTATATAGAATAGAGACATTAATAATTAGGTGGCATGAATGCACATTGAATGTTTCTATAAGTTGTTCCAAAATGCTCACATTAAAGCGGTGCACTGAAATGATATATTAATGATTACTAAACATGTTCATGTACATGAATTCTGTTATTGCTGAAATAAGTTAAACATATATAGGTTTTATCACATATGTTTAAAATTTCACATCTAACGAATTTAGAAATTTTACATTAAACTGGGTATAAAAATATTTCTTCTTAAATAGTGTAATCATTAAAGATTTTGTTTAGAAGCCCATTGACACCATTTTGGCCAAACCGGCTGAGGACAAGAAAGAGCTTATTAAAATAGTTATCATGTCTACAAAATTATTGAGCTTTTTTGGGTTTTAATGTGATATACATATACACATCAAGTTCACCCCCATTATAAGGTTATGGACAGTATTCGGTAATAAGTGAAAAAATTACCTACCTCATAAATTCATTAGTATTTGGTGCCTACACTGAAAAACTTGTCTTATGATAACCGTAAAATGAATTTACAAATATGTGTAAAGCTCAAACCACATAGAGTTATTAACATACAGACCAGGATTTTAGAAATCTTTGCTCTTAAAACATAAAAAAAAAACATTATGTTGTTCCTCTTTACTGTGATATGGTGAAAATTAAAGATCCGATTTGAAGATTTTCACCTACAAGTATGACTCCAAATGATTTTCGCACTCCATTTACTTCACCACTGCTCAAAGATGAAATAACATTTCTAACTCTGTCTCTAATGCTGATATTTCCAATATTTTCAGTAAACAACTCAAAACTCATCTCGGAAGCACTTATTACAACAGTTATAACAACAACAACAACAACAACAACAACAACAACCCTTGGTGGGAAAAATGTAGACACTGAAATCAAATTTGCAAATGATTGTGCTTGGTAATCTTTTTATTTTAGTTGGTTTCTTTTTAACTTACTGACAAGTTTTGTTCTCTCACTTGTAAGTCAATTTGGATAAAAGCAACTGCGAAATATCTAAATGTAAATATAAGAGGTCAAACAATAAAATTAAAGTTCAACAGAATATTTAAGTGTAAAGTTTTGAGTGTAAGGTTTTGGGATGTATTACATATTGTTTATTGACCCGTAATGTGCATATCATGCCAAAGACCACATTCACAAGATAATCAGTCCCATCATGGCATACACAGCACTGAAACTGGTGCGGCATCTGTGTGTGTGTGTGTGTGTGTGCGCGTGTGCGTTTTTGTGCATTTACTGCCAGGAAACGGATTTCCTGTATTCTGCAGTAAGATGAGAAAAGAGCAGCATATCATAAGTCATCAAGGCCTCTTTTTAACACCTACAACTCGGGCCTAAACCAGGGCCACAGAACATTTACCTTCATTTTGTGGCAGTATGCACCGAATCTCATATACAAGAGAATGTCTATAAGAACAAATCTTTGCCTAATAAATACATACATTAACCTCTAACAATAAACGCAACAGGTATTAACAAACAAACGATACAACTTTGTCAGAGCAATAAAAATATAAGAAATCAATTTAAGTGTAAGAGATGTCAAAAATAACAGAAACTAGTGTGAGAAAATGAGGTTTCCTTTATAGACCAGGATGTGGTTTTCAATTACAAGACCACTTGACCACTAAATTTGAAAGATATTCTGTCAGAATTTAAATAATAAATAAAGCATGCAATGGACTTACAATGGAGAAGATAGTTATTTCATGCTTGTGGTATAAAAGAACATTAAGCAGTGCAACTACCAAGCTACATACAAACACAATTCAAATTAAAAAAAAGAAAAAAAGAGACCTACCTGAACAGCAGCAGTAGCTTAAATCTTAAAGTTGCGGGTCTTGAATCTAGACCGGCTATTACATAGACACACAAGTCACCAAACTCACAAGCACCTCACACCTTCAAATTTTACCATCTTGGCTGCTCCCACTTTTCATCTGCACTTGGCTTTCAGCTTAACAATTTAACATAAACGGTACAGCAAGCGGTTAACTGACAGCTTAATTACTGAATAAGTTGCTTAGAAAGACAGGCCATCCCCAACTTCATGAGTTTGTGAACGTGAGTGTTCCTCTACCTTTACTCTCTTTCATCATTGGCCCATAGCAAATGTCGTCATAGTCTCCCCTCCAGTCTCTAAGAGCATCTCTCTGTGTGGTTTTGTCTTTCATTCATTTGCCCTGCCTCCAATCTGTTCAACGTGTGAGCGTGTTCTCTGAAACAGCCATTAAACCATCTTAGCGGTGCCGTTCAGTGGTGGAAACCAACAACTTATACACACAGTGAGGCCAAAAAGTGTTCAGTCAGCCTCTAAAGTTGCAAGTTCTTCTACTTAGAAAGACAAAATCAGGAAATCACATTGTAGGATTTACAATTTTTTTTGGTAAATTATAGTGGAAAATAATATCAGCCACAATCAATCTAGATTTATGGCTCTCACAGACCCGTAACTTCTTTTTAAGGAGCTCTTCTGTTCTCCACTATTTACCGATATGACTTCCGTTTGATCTTGTTATCGGTATAGAAGACACCTTTCCACAGCTTTAAACAGTCAGACTCCAAACTCAACTACGATCAAGACAAAAGAGCTGTCGAAGGACAAATGAAGAAAATTGTATACCTGCACCAGGCGAGGAAGAGTGAATCTACAATAGGCAAGCGTGCATAAATCAACTGTGGAAGCAATTGTATGAAAATGGAAGACGTAGAATACGAACGGTGGGCAAAAATCCCAGAACTACACCAAGGGACCTGATGAATGACCTGCAGAGGGCTGTGACCAAAGTAACAAAAGCCGATATTAACACACTACGTCGAGACTCAAATCCTGCAGTGCCAGATGTGTCCCCTTGCTTAAGCCAGTACATGGAAAGCCTATCTGAAGTTTGCCCGAGAGCATATATGTAATCCAGAAGAAGATTGGGAGAATATCATGTGGTCAGATGAAACCAACAAAAAACTTTTTGGTAAAAAACTTTAAATAATTTATTTATGAGTAGAACTTTTTACAACAATGCATTGTCACAAAGCAGCTTTACAGTGAGATTAAATCCCTGAAGAGCCCAAGAACACCATACCTAGTGTGAAGTATGGGGGTGGAAACATCATGCTTTGGGGCTGTTTTTCTTCAAATGAGATAGGACTGATCTGTGTAAGGGAAGAATGAACAAATCCATTCATCATGAGATTTTGGTATTAGTATGTAGACATACAAGATGCCTTGTCAATTGTATTGTATACCCAAAACCTGCTTACATAAGTGAGAGCATTGAAGATGGAACTTGGCTGGGTCTTTCAGCAAGACAATGATCCCCAAAAAAACACTGCTTGGGCAATGGAGGAGTGTCTCCATAAAAAGCATTTCAAGGTCCCAGAGTGGCCTAGGAAAGTTTAATCTCTGTTATTGTCAACAAAGGTTTTGTTATTGACCGAATACTTGGTATTGGTTTCTAGACATTTACAGATGCCTTGTCTATTCCACCCCACAGGTTTTCTGTTGGGTTAAGGTCTGGGGTCTGAGAGGGCCAAGAGAGGAGCTTGATTTTGTGTCTTGTGAACCATTTTTGAGCACATTTGGCCACATGTTCAGGGTCATTATCTTGCTGAAAGACTCAGTGACCACTAGATTCTGATTCAAAATGTCCTGATATTTCAAATAGTGGATGATCCCATGTATCCTTACAAGGTTTCCAGGTCCTTTGGAGGAAAACCAGGCCCACAGCATCACCAATTCTCCCTATACCCAACTGTGGGAATGAGGTGTTCCCACTGCGTAGTCATCCATGGTGTTACACCAGACCCACATGGAGTGTATCAGGTAAAATTACAATACTGCTTGGCAAACTCCAGTTTACACTTCTCCGTGCATGCCTCCCAAACAGCTTGTTGGCTTGTTGTAGATAGCGCCTGATTGTTGTTTTGGAGGCTCCATAACACCAAGATGCTACCATTTGCTTTAATTCTCTCATAGTGATCTTTGGAGAACTTTTTACTTCTCTTACCATACATTTCACTGTGTGTGGTGGCAAGATACACTTGCGTCCTCTACCAAGCTTATTTTTCACAGTTTCAGTTTTGAACTTTTTGATTGCTCTGACTGTAGATAAGGGTATCTGCAGGTGAGGGGTTGATTTCTTGTAGCCATTGCCTGATTTATGAAGGCTAACACACATCTGGCCCACTTGAATTGTGTGCTCTCCTGTCTTTCCCATGTTTAAGAGGAAGAGAAATATACCGCTGTGTAACAGCAGAGTTATACCCAAGGGAAAAAGGAAGTGATGAATTACTAATTAAAGATCCCTATAAACTTAGCTTCACTTTATAAACTATGGTGGAACAGACAACAGGTGGAAATGAGAGGCACTTAGCAAGACAACCCCTATAAAGGAGTGCTTCTGCAGGTGGTGACCACAGACCCTTTCTTCTCATCCTTTGGTCACCTTTGCATTTTGTGAGTTCTCTCACCATAGAGGTAGCATGAGGCGGTATCTACAACCCACAGAAGTTGCTCAGGTAGAGAAGCTTATTCAGGATAACACATCAATGCAAGCTGTGGCAAGAAGGTTTGCTGTGTC
>JAOUQT010344192.1:0-12710 GCA_025769995.1 Xyliphius kryptos | reverse complement strand
AGGGGGGTCTTGCTAAGTGCCTCTAATTTCTACCTGTTGTCTGTTCCATTCGCACAACAGCAAGTGAAACTGATTCAGTGTTGCACACTAACTGGACAGGTTGATTTCACAGAAGTGTGGTTGACTCGGAGTTACATTGTGTTGTTTAAGTGTTCCCTTTAGTTTTTTCTGCAGTGTGTACATTAAACTGCAGCATGTGGAGTCAGAAGTGTTTTAATCATATAATGCTATTCTTATTCTTTTCTGCTTAAAATGTATGGAATGTTAACCAACATTTTATTGCTTCATTTATACTGCTTATACTTATAACTTCCCATTTATATTTCAAAATAAATTGACAAAATTCATAAATGTACTTTATTTCCTCAAATCAATGTACATTTTGCAATAATATCAATGTTCTAATTATATATTACGATCAATATTTACCAAGGAGACAGAAGCGGTAAGGTAGAGATGAAAATGCAATGATGGAGAAAGTTAGAAATGTGTTTATTAAAGAGACAGTAAAAGTAGGATGTTTAGGGAGCTGGGATTGGAAACATGCTGAGGATGAAAACACCAGGCAGGAGGTCGAAGGAGAGGAAGGCAAAAGAGAAGATTTATGGATGTGTTGAGGGAGGAGGATGATGGAGGAGAATAGTAAGGACAGAGTGAGATTGAGAATAATGATTCCCTGTGGCGACACCTAGTAAGAAAAGCTGGGGGGAAAACTGGATTGTTTATAAAGAATCATTATACAGTAGTGACTCGGTCTTGATGGAGATCTCATCCTGCTTCATATTCCTTTAAACACAGTGGTCTGAAAGAAGGTAACTGGGTGCTGTGTTCAGTCCTGGAACTGCCAGAACCACAAAACTGCACGTCATGTTCTGAAACACACACACACACAATACACTGGAATTTATAATCACAGTCACACTCAAGGAATTTAATTGTAAAGACCAAGCACAACATTTAAACAAATATTCCATTAAATATCCAAACATCACACAGCGCTGGCCGCTTCATGTCCACCGACCTGCAGCTGGATTCTAAAAAAAAGATGTCCCACACAAAACACAAAAAAAGGTCCCCGATAAATGTACACACGTGTTCCTACTTGTATACTTTTTATAATGATAATAATAACCAGGCAACATGGGGCTTAGTGATTAGCACCTCTCACCACTGGGGATCCAGGTTCAAATCCCGATCTGAGTTTACATGTTCTCCCCTTGTATGAGTGGGTTTTCCCCCACAGTCCAAAAACATGGATTCAAGGGAAATTGGCTGCTTTAAATTGCCCCTATAAAGTCTGTGTGTGAACGAGTGTATGTCCACAATAGACTGACCCCTGGTTGTATTCGCCCAGTGGCCACAACCCTAATAGCGGAAGATAATGAATAAATTAATAATAATAACAATATATAACCTGTGTGAGTGAGTGTGTGCCCAGCGACGGATATGCACAATGTCCTGCGTGTATCCGCCAAGCGCCCGAAATGTTTTCCCCTGGATGGATATTGGGCAACCCCAGTAGAATAATAATAATAATTATTATTATAATAATGTAATAATATTTAAATGTACCTGAGCGTTTGAGATTAGATTACACTGCTCTAGGTTCACACTGCCGTCGTTAATGCAGGAGGTCTGTGCTACCCGCACGTCAATGGTGTATTTGACCCGGGTTGGAGGGTAGATCTGCGGACGAACAAATCTACCATGAATGACTGAAATGTATGATGTCAGTCATTAGAATGAGGGTCTATTATTATGTATGATGTCACTCACCTGAGCTGAATCAGACAGAAAGGCCACTATTTTAAATGCGTAGGCAGAATTACTCATGCGATTGTGTTCATTAATAGCAAAATTGGCTGCTTTGATCACATTTGGGTTCAGTTGTTGTTCCAAGCCGCTGGAGATTACAGCATACGTTGTGAAAACTGCAGCGATGAAGATCAGGGTTGAAGACATCATACTGAAGGACTGATGAAAAAAAGAACATAAACCATGATGTACAGTACCAGTCGAGTTTGGACACGCCTCCGTTTTAATGCCCTGATCAGTTCCACTTACCATAAGGATGGACTTTGTAGTTCTATGATTACAGACTGTAGTCCATCTGTTTGTGGACTACAGTCCCCTTTACTTTGTTCTAATAGTCAGAACCCCAAAAGTACCACCACAAAGCAGGTGCATTATTCCTATCCCAGCAGTTTCACTGAGGTGTTTAAATGAAAGTACAGCAGCACTGCTGCACTAAAACCCACTCACCGCATCAGTGTTACTGCAGAACTAACAATAAACAATCCACCACCCAAATTATATCTGTTCTGTGATGGTCCTCACTAATAGAGGACAGACAACCAACAGAACCAACCAAAACAAGAAAACAGATGGACTACAGACTGTAATTGTTAAACTACAAAGTCCATCTTTATGGTAAGTGGAGGAAATAGACAATTGAGCAAGAAGGAGATGTCTCCAAACTTTTGACTGAAATCACGGAAAAAAGGTGTTATTAGCCATTTATTCACAATACACAACCTCGAGTGTCTTACTGCGTTCATGAAACGCTTACAAGGATACAATGATTCGTAAAAGCGTTTATTGAAACAAAATCGCTAATAAACTGGTCTTCTGCGACGTAATAACAGGCTAACGGTTTCTTTAACAACCACTTACTGACATCTAGTGGCCGAATTACAGAACGCAGTTCATAAAAACATCGGAAAAATGGATTGTCTGTCAGGCATCGCATTGATACGAATGGGAAAGGCTCAGAGGTGTGTATTATTGTCTAAAAATGTTTTATAAAAATACATATAGAACAGTTGACTGTTTTAATACAGTATTATATAACTGAACATGACTGATTACTGAGAAATTAGTCTAATTCAGACACATGTATGAGTAAAGTGTAGTATAATGTATTGTGATTATATTAACAGGTAATACAATGAAAATCAATCTATTCTTTCTGTGTCTCACACATTTAATAGCAGTAAACAGTTTTATGTATGAGATAAAAAGCTTATTTTAAGCTTACCCTCTTATTATGTGCCTTATATCAGTTGGTTTTAGGAGAAACAGCGGATTAGATCAAACACAAACGTTGTTCTATGTCTCCAGGTGCATTACGGACTCTCCGGTTACACGCCTAAATCTTGCTAACGTGTCAGCATTTTGATAAAAAAAAAGCCGATTAAAAAAACGTTAGCTTATAAGATACAGACGACGCTGGTAAAGCCCTACTGTATCACAAAAGAGTCGATTCACCGATTAAACGCAATTGTACGAAGGAATCGACACTGACACTCATTTTCACACCTGGTCCCAAAGACTTCAACTTTTAAAAAATGTTTTATGTGTTTTATTTACAATAACAAGTGCATAATATAAACTTCATTTGCGTTTACTAAATAATTCCATATTAATACGGGTCGGGACGACTTTACTAAATTCGATTCCTTTAACTCTTTCTGTTTTGATTCAAACTAAAGAATCGACTCCAAAGAAGGGAATGAGAGGATTGTTTTTATCGATCACGTGACAGAGATTCCACTGTGCGTCCTAGAATTTTGTTGAACCGCCAAAACTATAAATGAAATGAAATAAAAATCCCTTAGAACCAAAATTACCTACTTATAAAATAACCTACTTATAATATTTGTCAGTTGGACAATTTGTAACTGTAGATACAACTGCCAGATCATAAAATAAGAACGAGGCTATTATTTCAATAAATGTAGTATTTCTATTTGTTGCATTTGTAATATTTTTAATTCCTAATACAATTTAAAAAAACATTAAAACCGAATGTATGTTGGATTTAGTTGTGCTAGCGGGAGACTGTTTGGGAATTTAAACTACCGTACTAACTGACCTAAATGCGCATTTAAATCTGAGAGCAGTTATTCAGATAATATGAGCACAGTATACTACAGTAAACTAACCACGTGTGTTTTGGTTGCCATCTTGCTACGTCTTCCTGGTTGGGATGGACTGCATTTCTTGTTTCCTTTAGATTATTATTTTTTTAAAGCCCTAAAAAGTCCAATTATGCCGATTAAGAAGGTAGTGATTGTTCCAGGTAACGGTGCAGGAGATGTGATGCACTGTAACTGGTACGGATGGACCAACAAACAAATAAAAAAGGTAACAAAAAAAGAGCTCGATCTAAAATGAAGTTATACTAAATTATTCAGCTGGCCACTTATTTTATATGACGTTTCAGGGACTGATAATAAATTAATGGTTCATTTTGAAGCCTGTGAAATGTTTAACTAATCCAGATCTGCTCTGTTGCTGATCCTACTCTTTCATTTTGCAGATTCCAGGAGTAGAATGTCTACTGCACAATATGCCAGATCCAGGTGATAAAATACTTCCATTAAAACATATCATTTACAGCGCCGTCCACAATTATTGGCACCCCTAGTTAAAATGTCTTTAAAAAATGAGGGAAAAAAATTAACCTTCAACTCGAGTTAAAAAATACATGTATTTAAAACTTTTTATGTCATTTCTACTGTAGTTTATAAAGTGGATTTTAAACTAGGAACCTTTAATTAGTAATTCATCACTTTCTGTTTCCCTGGGGTATAAATATGGGGTTAAACAGAGGCCTATTTCTCTTACTCACTCTTAAACATGGGAAAGACAAGAGAACACACTATTTAAGTGAGGCAGATGTGTCGACCTTCATAAATCCGGCAATGGCTACAAGAAAATAGCTCCTCGCAGAGCAATCATCAAAAAGTTCAAGCCTGAAAGAGGACGCAAGTGTATCTTGCCCCCACGCACAGTAAAAAGGATGGTAAGGAAAGTAAAAAGTTCCCCAAAGCTCACTGTTAGAGAACTGAAGCACATGGTAGCATCTTGGGGTTACAAGGTCTCCCAAACAACCATCAGGCGCTATCTACATGCCAACATGCTGTTTGGGAGGCATGCACGGAGAACATTAAACTCATAAGCATAAACGGGCGGAGTTTGCCAAGCGCTACTGGAATTTTAACTGAGACCATGTGCCTTGGTCAGATGAGACAAAGATATAGCTTTTTGGCAACAGACACTAAGTTCGACTGGCATAACACCAATGATGAGTACGCAGAAAACCACCTCATGCCCACAGCAAAGTATGGGGGAGGATTAGAGATTCTGTGGGCCTGTTTTTCCTCCAAAGGACTTGGGAACCTTGTAAGGACACATTGGATCATCAATTCTTTGAAATATCAGGACATCTGCCTAAAAGATTATGACCCTGGACATGTGACCAAATCTAATTAAAAATGGTTCACAAGGGATACAATCAAGCTCCTCTCACGGCCATCTCAGTCCCCAGACCTCAACCCAATAAAAAACCTGTGGAGGGAGCTGAAGAGGAGAGTGCATAGGAGAAGACCCAGGACAATTTAGAGAGGTTGTGATCCCTCTTTTTGTATTCTCCCATCTTGTGAAGAGTTATAATTGTGGTACACATTATTTTGTTCAAAATTTTTTTTTATTAATTTAAAAGAGGAGCTGCATTGGAAAAGAGGAGCATATTGCACCACCATGTTTGTAAGATAGCCTTGTAAAGTGATCCATTTTGCCTACAGTACTTACTTACAGAAGTGTCCTCCACATGTAACCCATCCGTGCAGTGAAACACACACGGAGTAAAGTGAGCACACGTGCCCGGGGTGGGCATCTTTAATCACAAGCCTATGACTGCCTTACTCTCCAACCACTAAGCGACCACACCCTTAACTACAGATTTATTTGATGTTTTCAGTTTTTGGTTGATTTCACAGTAACGGCCAGAGAAAGCATCTGGTTGCCGTACATGGAGAAGGAGCTGCAGTGTGATGACGAGACCGTGATCATTGGTCACAGCTCAGGCGCCGCTGCTGCTATGAGGTGCTTAACATACCAACTTATTTTTAATGACTGATTAAATGACGTGTTGTTTTTTTAACCAGGCGATTTATAGGTGTAATAACTGTAGAACTACCACTAACTACTTACTACATACAGTGACTTGGAGTTACAATTTGTTGTTTAAGCGTTCCCTTTATTTTTTTGAGCAGTGTAGTTGCTACTACAGTCGGTGTTTAGTAGCATGTAGAACTACTCATTGTGCTGATGTTTGTGTTGTGCAGCTTAACCTACAGTGGATATACCAAGATCATTCATCCGTGTGTAATATTCAGGAGCAAGATAAATGTGCTTTACTGGTTTGTATTTGAATTTAAGGTACAGTGAGACACACAATGTGTTCGCCATCATCCTGGTGGGTGCCTACACCTCAGACCTGGGAGATGAGAACGAGGAAGCAAGCGGTAAATATATTTAAAAGATATTTTTAATATTTTTAATAAATGGACACATTAGTAGATTTTTGTGCTAAATGAGGTTCAAGTGGCAAAACTGTCATTGAGTTGAATTGATAGTCACCCTAAGACTTATTATATTGTTATTTTCAAGGTTTTAGGATAATGAGCAAAAATAATTTAACAAAATGACAAGAGAATATTTATAAGTAATTTATTGAATTAAGGGGAAAATGCTACTACAGAAAAATAATAATAATAAATAAAATCTCACCCCTGAGTGACCCTCCTGATTGTAAACGGTTCCGTTTTCAGTCCCAGTACTTGAGACACGTCCTGAATGATGAGACACAAAATCCTGTGAGTCAGAAGAGCTTTAGTTTAAATGCAAATACCTTAAGTTGAGCTTAAGCAGGGCGTAGATACAGAATGGAAAAATACTGAGATACATACAGGAGTTATCAGACATTTAACTAAAACAGAGTCAGAGTACGGTGAGAACATAACAAGGGTGACGTGTCCAAGGCCTACGTTTACAAAATAGAATCCAACAGAAAAACTAATTATAAAACAAACTGTATTCAGCCACATTCGCTGATATAAAACACTTTCTCTGTACAGGCATTATTTTATGACTAATAACTATCCATCCATTATTTTCGGCTTATTCCTTTATGAGGGTCGTGGTGGGGTTCCCCATGCCCATCCAGGGAAGAACATCTTGGTCACTGGGCAGATACACCAGGACAAGGCGCCAATCCATTGCTGGGCACAAACACACTATACGGGGCAATTTAAAGCATTCAATTTTACCTGGAATCCGTGTTTTTGGAATGTGGGAGGAAACCGGAGAACCTGGAGAAAGCCCACTGGGACACGGGGAGAAAATGGAAACTCCACCCAGATTGCGATTCGAACCGGGAATCCCCAGCGGTGAAAGGCAAACGTGCTAACCACTAAACCACCGCGCCGCTCTACTAATAACAAATGACTCAATGTTTAGATTTGCATTTATTGGTTGAAATGCTCAGATATTCAGCATCTACAGCAAGACACAACTGGAAACACACCTTTAACAGAAGCACTTGCTATATATATAAAAAAAAAAAAAAAAAAAAAACAGAATCTCACTTTACATTGTAATTTAGTAGAAGTTTTTATTCAAAGTGACTTATAAGTATCCCAACTTGATGGCTGGTGTCAGAACACAGGGTCAGGCATGATGCATCACCCCTGAAGTGATGAGACCTCGCTCAAGGACCCACCCTGGTAACATCAGTGGACCGGGGATATGAACCCATAACCTTCAGATTGATATTGATAGAGTTGCTTTCCATTGAGGCTAAGGTTTAGATTATTGTTGTGCACTAAAGCTACGCAATGCACTCTGCGATTTCTTCTCATTGTTCATTTTCGCTTAGACTTTGATTAAAGCCATTGCCTTCTGTTCTTCTTTAATCATCAAGGTTATTTCAGCCGGCCATGGGAGTGGGAGAAGATCAGAAGGAACGTGAAGCACATCATCCAGTTCGGATCCACCGACGACCCCTTCTTACCCTGGGAGGAGCAGCAGCAGGTCGCGGACGGACTCCGAGCAGAGCTTCATAAATACACGGACCGCGGACATTTTCAAAACACGCAGTTCCCTGAGCTGATCAGTGCTGTGAAGAAACTGATCACCTGAGGTGATATCCAGTCATCATTCTTTTGTACTATACATTGTCATATAATTATATTATATGATAATCTATATAATCCAGGCTGCATAATCTCATTAAATTCACATATTTTTTTCAGAGTTACTGTGCAGCTTTTATTTGATCTCCATGAACATGTGCACCACATCACATTAAACATCACCTTTGTTTCATTTGTACAAAAAAACTAAACAATGAAACCCACCAAAGGTCAAAATTCCTTGAGTTAAAGAAAAAAGATAATTTAAATAAGTAATATATATGTAAAACTGGCCGTACATATTGTTTACACACAAATTGCCCTCGTTTCTATAAAGGCCAGTACAATTCCACAGGCAGCATGATCTCAAACAGGTTTACTGATGTCACGTAAACAAGCGGCGTCTTGTCTGACAGCTTCACATTACGGCTTCCTATATAGGGATATATCCTTTTTGCAAATAATTACGGTTAAGAAAGCTAAAGAAATGTTAAAATGAATTATTTGTAAGAGCATCTGAACATTGTAAAATGTTTTGATGATTAGTCATTTTGCAGACGCTTTTATCCAAAGCCATTTACAAGTATCCCGACTTGATGATTGGGGTCAGAATATAGGGTTGATACAGCACCCTGGAGCAATGAGGATTAGGGGCCTTTCTAAAGGACCCATAATGGTAACTTTAGTGAATCTGGGATTTGAACCCACAACCTTCAGATTGATAGACCAACATCCGAACCACTGAGCTACCACTCCCACAGATAAGTGCTGTCTGGTTATTTAAACCCTTATAATCATTAGCTAACAGGGTATAAACTTATATTCAGGCATGTGATGTATTGTATGTATTACAGTTATAGTCCTGAGAGAATAACACAGTGAGGAAAATAAGTATTTGAACACCCTGCAACTTAGCAAGTTCTCCCACTTAGAAAGCATAAAAGGGTCTGAAAGTTTCATCGTAAGCGCATAAAATAAAATCACTCATTTATTTGTGTTACTGCTACAATTGAGGAATTTGAACACCTGCCAATCAGCAAAAATTTTGGCCTCAAAGACCTGTTAGTTAATCTCTCTCAGACTGGAGCTCCATGCAAGATCTCAACTCATGGTGTATCAATGAACCTAAGAAAGGTGGGGAATCAGCGCAGAACTACACAAGAGGAGCAGGTCACTGGCCTGAAGAAAGCTGGCACCACTGTTTTCAAGGTTACTGTGGGTAATACACTTAGATGTCATAGTTTAAAGTCATGCATGGCACGGAAGGTTCCCCTGCTTAAATTGGCCCATGACTATTTGGATGATCCAGAGTCATGGGAGAAAGTTCTGTGGTCAGATAAGACCAAAATGGAACTTTTTGGCCTTAATTTCACTCGCCGTGTTTGGAGGACAAAGAATGAGTACCATCCCAAAACACCATTCATACTGTGAAGCATGGGGGTGGAAGAATCATGCTTTGGGGCTGTTTTTCTACACATGGGAAAGGACGACTGCACTGGAGAGGATGGCCGGGGTATTGCGAGATTTTGGGGAACAGCCTCCTTCCCTCAGTTAGAGCATTGAAGATGGGTAGTGGCTGGGTTCTCCAACATGAAAATGATCCAAAGCACACAGCCAGGAAAACCGAGGAGTGGCTCCTTAAGAAGCAAATCAAGGTTCTAAACCCTATAGAAAATCTTTGGAGGGAGCTCAAACTTTGTATTTCTTAGCAACAGCCCAGAATTGGATCTGGAGAAGATCTGTGTGGAGGAATGGGCCAAAATCCCTGCTGCAGTGTGCAAAGCTGGTAAAAAACATTTGACCTCTGTAATTGCAAACAAAGGCTACTGTACCAAATATTAACATTGATTTTGACAGGGGTTCAAATACTTACTTGCAGCAGTAACACACAAATGAATAATAAAAAAAAAAAAATCATACATTGTGATTTTCTGATTTTCTCTCCCTTCATGATTTCTAAGTGGTAGAACTTGCAAAGCCGCAGGGTGATCAAATACTTATTTTCCTCACTGTTCTAATCCAGTTCTAATTCAGATTTATTTGTAAAAAAAAAAATAAACATAATTAAGTACTCCTAAAAAACACAGGAACCCGTTAATAAAATCAGCATTAATATGTAAACGCACATTAAAAAAAACTTGAGAATAAATAGTTAACAGTGGCAGGTTTGTAATGCTCTAATTGAAAGTTCTTAACATGAATCTCAGCAGTCTGCAAACCGACACACTGCTGCACTCCATCACTGCTGTAAAAAAAAAATGTCTTCCTCCAGTTCTGGTTAAACCCCAAAGGGCTGAGGTCAGGGCTCAATAGGATTTTACAGGTTCGTTATCTAATGCCATGCGCCACTAAATGTAGCTCACTGTATTAAAAACACAATGCCATGTAACTGTGTGGCTCTTCAAATGTTTGCAAAATCCACAGCTCATTCAGTAGTAACAGTAAAACGATTCGGAGTGATTAGGATGCAATCAGACAAATTTTGCATACTAACCGATAAACAATCAAACCCCAAGGATTCATCAGTGTCTTAAAAATGGGCGTAAAGACGACTAAAGAATGACATCATGTGATAGTTTAAATCCAATGCAATGTTGAGAATCTGTTCGTCTCTAATCCACTTTTAAAACCTGTGGACTTACAGTGGCAGTCAAAAGTTTGAACACACCTCCTTCTTGCCCCATTGTCTAATTTCCTCCGCTTACCATATAAACAGACTTTGTAGTTTTACAACTACAGACTGTAGTCCATTTGTTTTCTTAGTTTTTGTTAGCCCCCCGCTGGTTCCCTGCTCTCTATCGATCAGGAGAATCACAAAACAGTTCTAATTTGGGTGGTGGATTGTTTGTTGTCAATTCTGCAATGACACTGCTGGGATAGGAATAATGCACCGAACAAATACCTGCTTTGTGGTGGTCCTACTTGGGGTCCTGACCATTAGAACAGAGTAAAGAGGACTAACACAAACAGTAGCAGAGTCTGTAATTGTAGAACTACAAAGTCCATCTTTACAGTAAGTGGAAATGATAACATGGACAATAAGTGAAAAAAAGGAGGCGTGTCTTAACATTTTACTGGTACTGTATTGTAAGCCTCAAAAAGATTTTGGATTAGCTTTGATATCTTGGTTTTAAATTCCAGACACCATTTTGTTTTTGTGTATTTTCCCTTTTGGTGCTTTAGGGGTCAATACAAATCTCCACTTTCATATTTCCAGAGCTTTCCGGGTGATGTTAAAACTTTCCTGTATGATAAAAGTCTGTCAAAAGTTTAAAAAGCAAGTTGTAGATCAAACTCATGGCGAACTACGTGGCTTTCCGTTTCCTCCGTCCTTTGGAGTAGCCTCGTCCGAACCAGCCACCCGTAACCACGTCCTTCTCAGCATGACTCACTGGACTAGAGGTCAAGTCCACCAGAGCAGGGGGCGCTAGAGTTTTACGGCTGTGACTTTCTGCTTCATCGGGCCTGAGCGGCGTCGCCAAGTTAAAGATGGGGTCGTCTGATCTGTGGAAGTCGACAGGAGTATTAAAACCAGTTTGTGTAAAAAGTGGACAACATCTTAAACCATGCGACGTACCTGTTGTAGGCTGGGACGTCCACACCCAACTCCTCCATCAGGAGACGCATCACATCATCACACTTGCCATGAATTTTCAGAGTGGCTAAATCATCCTTGGGAGTCCACTACAAAACATAGGTCAGGGGAAGTGATGTTTGTAAGTAGAATGACGGCTTGTAATGCATGGACTGTGAAATATGTCCTAAATGTAATGTTTTTGGTTTTTTTTGGTTTAATGCAATGAAAAAAGTACTTAACTAGAGAAGTGCATTTCCTGAAAAAAACGCGAGCGTGATTGCAGCTTGGCTATAAGAGACACCGTGTATACGTATATCACAGCAATATAGTGAACGAAGAGTTAAAAACGGACGAGCTGGGTAATGGGGTCTCTATATAAAAAGTTGACAGGGTTACACCCCTTTGAAAATTAGATTTTTTTCCATAGGAATGAACTGAGCTAATCATTTTGAACAGTAATCAGAAGTGAACAAAGATGGAATCACTCAGACTTCACAAGACGAGGCTCGCTTGGTTTTTATAGCTAAAAAAATAAGCCGAGTTACAGAAGTGAAAATATCAAATATATTTGGCTTGGAAAATAGGAATATATCAGGAAAGCCTTGACCGATTTCTTAGCCGTAATCAAGCAGTGGTCTCATCAATGACCTGGAGGTGTCCTGCGAAAATACTGTCAATAGCTCAAAAAATTACAGGAGTAGAGAGAGACCAAATGGTGGCACAATAAAAATCGAATAACAAAATAAGTGATTGAAACACCTAATTCTGAGCATTTGGATGGGTGAGCAAAAACTTTTGGCAACAGTGTACAGTACAGTGTAGATTCTCGCTGAAGGCATTAAAACTATGAATGAACACATGAGGAGTTATGTACTTAACAAAAAAGGTGAAATAACTGAAAACATGTTTATATTATGGTTTCTTCTAAATACCCACCCTTTGCTCTGATTACTGCTTTGCACAATGTTGGCATTCTAATTAATTATACTTGTACTATGTACAATATAACACGATACAACACACAAAAAATTAATAAAAGATACACACATATATATATAAACACACACACACACACACATATATATATATATATATATATATATACACTGGAGATCAAAATTAGAGAACAACACACAATTTCCTAAATGTCAAGG
>JAOUQT010344183.1:0-12711 GCA_025769995.1 Xyliphius kryptos | reverse complement strand
ATATACATACTAACAAAACTAAACCCATCTTATTTTTAAATAGTTATATAATGCTTTCGGTTGCAGCAGGTAACCATCTACTGAGGAAATATATGGATTTGAACAGGGTTCTTTGATATGACCCCATTATGAACCCCTGTTATTTAATGATGAACGAGGTTTGTACAGCAAATGATTTTATGCCAAAATCAACCTCTGTAATGGTTTCTGTGGGATTGCACAATTGGGTAAATTCAGAGACTGCAAAAGTTACAAATAGGATGGACTTCACCAATTCTTAAACAGACACAAACATTAAAAACAGATTAAAAAATCAAAACAAGAGCAAGGTATGCTATAGTCTGTAAGGTCACTAAGGAACCTTTCTTACAATTACTAATATGCATATACGATAATCCACCTGTGGCCCAGCCATGAATTGGCACCCTGTCCTGGGTGTATCTGTATCAGCGCCCAAAATGTTCTCCCCTGGATGGGCAAGCGGAACACCAGTGACCTAGTGACCCTAGTAGAGGATTAAATGGAAAATAATGAATGAATGAATGAATGAATCAACCTGTGTATTCCATGAACAGCTTGGATAAGTGACAATGTTTTGTGGACAGATAACATCAAAATAATCCTTTTAGTTTAAATGAGAAGCTTTATTTTTGGAGAACCAAGGTGGTTTGTGGTGACTCTACAAGAATTTATGTTCAACAATACAGACATCAAATTGAAATATGCCAAACTGAATCTGACCCACACATAATGCATATTAAAGCTAGTAAAACTAAAGTTTAAATTAATAAATAGATTCACAAACTCACCTTTCAGGGATTGCTTAAAGCTTTACACATTGACAAAACCAACATTAACCAAAGTTAAAAGCATCACAACCACATTTAGAACTTTTTTGTCCATGCCTCACCCAGATATCTTTGAGCATCCCTCATATTTATGTTCCATTGGGTGAGTACACTGAGGGGGGGAAACCCGTTGTGAATTTATTACCAAAAAACACTTATAAACTTTGTCTTTTACAGTGTGTTATCTGACATTCAATAATCACATGATCATAAAATATGATTGCGTAGAATACCTATAAAGAGATATATAACAGAGAGGTTACATTTTTATGATGGACCTAAATAATGCTGTATACCGATCGTTCTTGGTGTAAAAGTCATCAGCCAGCAACACTTTACTGATGACTTTTTTTAATTAAACATTAAAAGTGAAAGTGAATTCTTTCTGGCTTAAATCAGGTCAGATACAAACAGAGACCAGTGATGACTTGCAGACATTTATTTATTGAAACTTCGTCCAAAAAAAATCTTTCAGCAGACATTAACAGATGTGTGGTTGTTTGGTTTCTGTGTGTGGTGACATCGTGTCTCTGCATGTACAGGATTGCAAAACCTCGGATTAGTCAAAAAAATCATAAAAAGTCACCTGCTGTAACTGTTGGCTGATGGCACTGTGGCTTTAGATCTAGTGGACTATAAGAGCAATGTGATGCGGGAACTTTCTGTGCTTTGGTGACCTTTATTTTTTAAACACCCATTGGATGGAAGGCACATGCAAATATACACTGAAATTCCAGATGGGGCTTAGTGGTTAGCACATTCACCTCTCAGCGCTGGTTCGAATCCCAATCTGGGTGGAGTTTCCGTGTTCTCCCTGTGTCTGTGTGGGTTTCCTCCAGGTTCTCTGGTTTCCTCCCACAGTCCAAAAACATGAATTTAAGTTAAATAAAATGCTCTAAATTGCCCCGTAAAGTGTGTGTGACTGTGTGAGTGACTGTATGCCCAGCGATAGACTGGCGCCCTGTCCTGGGTGTATCTGCCCAGTGCCCGAAACCTTTTCCCCTGGACTGGCATGGGGAACACCACCGCAACCCTAGAAGGGTATTAAGTGGAAAATATTTAATGAATGAATGATGGGCGAAACAGTGGCTTGGCGGATAGCACGCTCGCCGCTCAGCACTGGGGATTCCCAGTTTGAGTCCTGATCTGGGTGGGGTTTCCATGTTCTCCCCATGTCCGCGTGGATTTCCTCCAGGTTCTCCGGATTCCTCCCACAGTCCAAAAAAAACATGGATTCCAGGTAAATTGAATGCTCTAAATTGCCCCGTATAGTGTGTTTGTGTGTGGAAGTGTGAGTGAGTGTATGCCCAGCGATGGATTGGCGCCCTGTCCAGAACTAAATACGCCAGAGACGTTCCCCCCTGGATGGGCATGGGGAACCCCATCGCGATCCTAGTAGAGGATTAAGCGGTAGATAATGGATGGATGGACGAATGAAGGAATTTCCAGATGACTGTGTTTAGATTATTCAGTCATATTTTTTCTTCCTTTGGTTTTGGCTTGTTTCCATTAGGGGTCACCACGGCAAAGAAGCATATTTGTCTTGACAGCATTTTACATCGGATTCAACCCTCCTATTTAGAATAGAATTAAATAGAATGCCTTTATTGTCATTACACACAAGTACAATTACATTAAAAACTACTCATTTCCAGTGCAAGAATGTATTTTTAAATAAGAAAAGAAAATGAAATAAAAATGTAATTCAAGCAGTTCTGAAAATAAATTAAGTAAAAATAAGGTGTCACATGTGCCAAGGGCACCTGTTTATTTTAGTTGATTAACCTTGTGTCTGTTCACCATTTAGTTTATTAACTGTCTGTTTTCATTGGTTCTGTTTGTGTGCACGTGACCGGATTTTGTTATTTGGTTCTGATTCTCTCCATTCGTGTTGCACGTCTTTGTTGTTTGTCACTCTGCTTTCACTCTGCGGGCTGTTTGCGCTTCGTTTTGGCGCATGTGCTGCCTAGTCGTCTCAGATCAGTGATAGCGTGAGCATGACATTAAGATGAGTATTTATAGAGGATGAGTATTTTCATTTGTAAACGGTAATATTCATAATATTCCAAAGCCGTGATGGGAACCGTCCTTGATAAATTTTGCTGCTCTGCTGAGGCAGCGGGAGGTGTAAATATTCATCAGTGAGGGTAGAGGGCTGATCCTTTGTGCTGCTTTTACCATTCGTTGAAGCCTAATTCTGTCTGCCGTGGTGCAGCAGCTGCACCATACTGTAAAACAGTAAATCAGCAGGCTCTTGATGGACAATGTCAGTATAGCGCTTCCTGAAGTCAATGTTGATTTCTTTGGTTTTCTTGGTGTTCAGAGACAAGATAAGTCCTACCACTGTAGAATCAACAGCAAACATGACGATGAGTTTGTTGCTGTGAGTCGAACTACAGACATGGGTGTAGAGACAAAACCGAAGGGGGCTCAGCACACAGCCCTGTGGGGAACCAGTGCTCAGTTTGCAGGTTGAGGAAAGGTGGGGGCCAAGTCTCACAGCTTGCTCATAGAAAGTCTTCAGACAAAAAACAAACATAGACAAAGAGAGGACATACAGACTTCACACCTGTTTAAAACATTTAATAAAGAAGAGCCAGTGGTCTAACACACAAAATAGGCCATCTGTATATAATTCAGCCTGAATGGGTGATCTGAATAACTGGAGCCTATTTATAAAAACGCTATTGTATATGCTAATCTAATTTCACAATAATAAAAACTACATGACAGCTTTAAAAATACCCTTTTGATCTGAGACAGTGGGCAAACTCTTAAACATGTTCGTACCACCTCTATTGAAGACTACATTCCATGCCAGTCAGCATGAGTTAATATTCATCACGTCATTCCCTCATTTTCTATTATTTTTTAACACTACTTCAAACTGTAAAGTATTATTTTGCACAGACGTTTCATTATAGTTTACTGCTTTAGAGGAATTCTAATTGGGGAAAGAATCCACATCTTAATATGGGTTCTTAGGTAGGTGTTTGTCTTAGCGGTGAGCAATGGATTTGGAATGGAAAAGCACTCCTTTAACAAATATTTTTTCGCTAACAAGTCAAAAAAATATAGGCCACGGTGTGATGTCAGTGGACTGCCCTAAAAATAAATTGCCCCCCCCCCCCCGCCCAACCCATGCTATGAATTATTTTGTGTGCGGTGTTATTAGTTAAGGATCAAGAAAGCAATTAGTCCTAATTAAAGCTTAAAAAGACATTTGAATTATTGAATCGATTTATACTTCCTCTGTTCCTCTGTGTAAGCTCTGCGTGCCCTAATCTGCACAGATCTGATTGGCTGAGGAGAGGAGCGCCTTTGGTGATTGGTCTGTATGTTTACTGCACAGCGGAGTCCGTAAAGACAAGAATACAGAAAACCAATTCTGAAAATTAAATTATTCCCAATAGTTTATCGGTTGGGGTGCGCATTGAACAACGTTTGGGTCCAGACCGTGCTCCGCCTATTAGTGACCTCTTATAGGACATTAATGAAAATATGGAACAAATCGCATTTAAAAACACATTTATATGCCAAATACGGGACGATTCCATATTTTACGGGACTGGGGCAACCTAACTGCCATACACTTCCACAAGTTTAAAGAACGTACTTTATTTCTCTCTGACTTGCATTTCTAAATCATACTGCAGAGCAAAGCTCGGCTTTTCTCAGACATGCCCTGGAAAGTGAAGTTTTTGTGGAAGCAGCGTCTCTACTGAAAAGTTATTTGGTTTAAAAATCAGCAACACTATTACCAAGTTACAGAAAAAAAGTACTTTAACTAATAGCTTTGCTTCATGTAGCGATGTTACCACCTATTACCGACGTTGCGTTTTTTAATTCTCTCGCTCCCCAGACTGCTTCTGGCCTTCTTTAACTATAAAAACAGAAAAGATACAATTTCAGGTTATAATGAAGGGGGTGCTACCATTTACCTGATCTGCGTTAAAATTCTATTTACCCATTCACATGCCCTGCCCATCACTGAAATTACACAGTAAGGTTTATAGCTTGTATATCTTTTTAAGCTTATTGACCCTTGACATGCAAACACAGGTGACTTTGGTTATGAGAAAGGGTTGAGAAATGGGAGCCTTCAAACAACTTTCAAATGACCTGAAAACAAAGACTGTTCAATATCATGGTTTAGGGAAGGATACAAAAAGGATACAAAAAGCTATCTCAGACATTTCAGCTGTTGGTTTCCACTGAGAGGAACATAGCAAAGAAATAAATGACCACAGGCACAGTTCAAGTTAAGGCCCAAAGTTGTATACCAAGACACCCATACTATAGGGACAATTTAGAGTATCCAATTTACCTTGAATCCATGTTTAGGATAATGGAGAACCAGGGGAAAACCCACTTGGACACAGGGAGAACTCCACCCAGATCGGGATTTGAACCGGGAATCCCCAGCGCTGAGAGGTGAACATGCTAAGAACCTGTTGAGGAATTAGTCCTCCACATTTAACCCATTTGTGCAGTGAAACACACAAATATACACACTGAGTGAAGTGAGCACACATGCCCGGAGCAGTGGGCAGCCTTGTATATGGCACCTTAGAAGCAATTGGGGTTAGGCGCCTTCAGCCATAGTATTTGGTAGTACCAGACATAAAACCAAAGATCTTCAGATTGCAAGGCTTTTTTTTTTTATCACAAGCTTACAACTGCCCTGGATGTACTGGTCCCTGGGTGGGCTTAAACCAACAATCTTTCGTTTAACAGTGAATGTGCTCACAGAGATCCGCAATATGCTTATATGTTTGGCTGTTTATAGTAAAAAACACAGTCAACAGTGTGATGTTTATGAACCTGCTGTGAGTCATTCTAAAAAACTTTACAATAATCCACAAGCAAAGCTGTCAGTTCAGGTGTGGAGTAAGTTTCAGAAGGTGTAAAAAAAGAGGAGCGCCTGTTAAAGCATGATTGTTAAGGAGCCAGCTTTCAGCCTAAGGCCTTAGCCGAAAGTCGTTGCACATGTTGGACACGTGCCACATACAAGTCTGGAACCTAAAGAGTAAAATCTAAAACAATAACCACAGCACATAACTCCCCATCTATTAATTCATCCAAGATTATCATCATTAATTTAGTGTTGCTGGTTAACCTTCTAGCATTTACAGACATGAGGATAACATGCAAACAGGACACAGGCAAACAATTGAACTGTCTGCCATTTTGTTGCCGGTGAAATTGCTAACCACTCCATCAGGTCAACGGAGTGCAGTTAACCACTGCATATTTCTGTGATTTGGCTCATATTTCTGGACCATATAGATCATGGAAGCATAGTGCTCTGCTTAGCCAAGTTTGAGTGCAGGTACAGCTACACTTGGTGCCTGTTACATGTTTAAACTTTCAATGCTTTTAATGCTTACATATTGGCATGTGTGTTTATGTATGTTAGTCAGCAGACGCCAACCCCCTGCACACAAAGCACACGGCCCCAATTCCAGCTTAAATGACAACTGTATTAGTTGGCTGGATAAGAGTCTCTGTGTCATAGGCGCTCTGTTCTGGCCTTGATGACCATTGCTTTTATGAGGCTTGGGCATTTCTTGATCAACCACATTTTTTTGATGGTTTGGTGCTGCATCGGTGAATGGTGTCATTTCCGATCTGGGTTTTTTTTTTTCTTTGTTTTTTGGCTCTAATAAATCGAGTCTTGTTAAACCGCTGCTTCTTTTTGCTCACCCGTGACATGAAGTGGCAACATATCCCATGCTACTCCAGGATTTTTGTGAGTCAAATGCCAGAAGAAAGGCATCCCCCAATGAGCCAAGACATGAGCAGATAGATGTGATGTCAAACTACAGTTGGTAAATGTGTAAATGTCAAAAAGCTTTTATAAAAACAAGGCAAGCATGGGAAATCTTATTCCCATGACATTTCTATGAGTCCAGTGTAGAAAAGTGAAACTGCAGAACCTGACATGAGAAGCTACACAGATCCAAGTCTGGATTTAATAAGTCACCATGTGTCAAATGTTTTAAAAGGTTCCAGTTCCATAAGCCACTGAAACTTATTGAACCACTTTAAATAAAACATTCTGAGAAAATACACTGACATGTTTAGAACTGTTTTAATACTACTTTAATACTGCTTGAATCCCTAAACTACTGACTTGTGTTGTTATCTCCTTTGTAAGTCTATTTGGATAAAATAATCTGCTTAATAACTAAATGAAATGAACTAAATAAAATTAAATAATATGGGGCGGCATGGTGGCTTAGTGGTTCGCACGTTCGCCTCTCAGTATCTGCCCAGAGCCCGACATGTTCTCCCCCTAGATGGGCATGGGGAACCCCACCGTGACCCTAGTAGAGGAATGAGTGGAAGATAATGGATGGAAATAATATCAGCAAAGAAGTCACAGCACAATAAGGATGAGTGAGATGACAAACAAAGCCAGCACTAAAAACATTTCATAAATAACAGATGAGTTTTGTGAGGATTCAGTTCTATCTGCTCAGAAAAACGAGTCCATAAATTTTCTTGTCCCACCGTCTGTTCTGCTCCCAAACTCCTATGAAATCATGCTGGTTAAGATCCACGAGCTTAATGGGATCAGTGCTCTGCTGTCTCACGATGTGAGATTATGATATATACTGAGTTGGAATTCTAAATCATCCCTCTGAGGCCTGGAGACTTTTTGGGTGTAAAATGTTTTTGCATTTCATTTATGTGACTTATGTGTAATTTTGATGTAAAGCTGCTTTGTGACAATTATTTATTTTGTAAGCAATCACAAATGGATTTACAAACAGGCTCTGTAGAGTTTCAAAGGAGCGTCAGTGTAATTTAATCTACTCACTAGAGTTATGAGGCTTATTAAAAGTTGAGTGTAAATTCAGTGAAGGTTTAGTTTAGATTCACTGGCCACATAGTGGTGATTGGAGGAGACTCATAGGTGTTTTAGTGTCGAGGTTTATTGGAGGCTCAGTAGAAATTTAGTGGAGTTTCTGTAAATGTATTGTAGAGTTTTTAACGGTTCATCAGAGATTTGGTGTAGGTTCGGTATTAATCATTTTCAGCCATAATGCATTCATATAAATCTTAATCTTTTATAGGTAATTAATTACTATCTTCTATAAATAAAGGAGTATGTTCCAAAACCATGGGATATGCACAAAGACGCTCCACCCACTCCACACTTTTCCTTGCCAAACCATGGAATGCAGACAACGGAGACCAAACCCCTTTTTCCCTGATGGAGCCCCACAACCCTGTTATTTCCTGACATAGCCATTAATTTGCATGAAACAACATTTCCTTTAATGTCATACAAATTTTTGCATTAAGTAACTGTTTCCATCAGTCACATATTTCTGGAAAAATGTTGTTGACAAAATTGTTGCTCCTGAACTTTGCAATATGAATGTAACCTTCGTTTGCCAACATTGGGATACCTTTTGAGACGTGCTCTGTTGTTCTTCGCCATGTAGTCATTGTTTTACATCTGCTCAACAATACACTGACTACATAAATATGAAAGGCTCAGGGGTGATTGAGTGGAGGTTCAGTGGTACAGAGGGTCTCATGAGTGATTGAGAGGAGGTTTAGTGGGGCTCAAGGTAGATTGTGTGGAGTTTTATTGGTGCAGTAAGTCTCAGAGGTGATTGAGTGGAGGTTCAGTGGTACAGTGGGTCTCAGGTGTGATTGAGTGGAGGTTCAGTGGAAGCATAGACGAAGCTGAGAGGGAAAAAAAATATTTGCCCAAAAGTCTCTGCTACAAAAAATAACTAGATTTTTTGAAGGCCTCATGCAAAAGGAACATAGAAGATGCCTAAACTTTGTTATGAATGTTCAATCTCACTGATGTGTTTTATTAATTTAATTTTAGTTCCTGATTGTAAAACCACATTGGGAAACTACACCTCAACAGGCTAAATAGATTACTAAAATAAATTACACATTACCCAGCGATGGATTGGCGCCCTGCTCTGGGTGTATCTGCCCAGCGCCCAAGAAGTTCTCCCCTGGATGGACATGGGGAACGCCCCCCCCAACCCCCCTGCAACATAAATGAATAAGCGGAAGATAGTGAATGAATGAATGAATGAATGAATGAATGAATGTTAAACATGATTTGTTTCATTTGATTCAGACAAAACCAGCATATATAGTGCAGTGACCACGAGATGGCAGCAGAACCGCACACATCTGAATCCAGGCAGCCATTTTAACCTCATTACAAAAAACTGCTGGATCTGATCACCCAGACAAGCACGGCTTTATAAAACCACAAACACAATTTACAATCGGCTTACAGTGCAGAACACAATGCTAAATTAATGTTTGGTAACCACGTATATCGCCAAGATTGGGCAATTTAAAGCATTTAATATACCTTGAATCCATGTTATTAGACTCTGGGAGGAAACCGGAGTACCCGGGGAAAACCCACGCAGACACGGGGAGAACACGGAAACTCCACACAGATCGGGATTCAAACCGGGAATCCACGGCATTGAGAGGTGAATGTGCCGCCCTGTGTTGAGGTTGTTGATTGTTAGTTTGGTGGAGAGAAAGATGTATAACCTCAATGTAGCTTTTGTTTTTTGATAGTTTATATGAGGTTGTGTTTTTGTTGTTGATTCACACTGAAAATACAGATAAGTAATACAAACAAACAGTCAGGATAAAGTTTAAAGCTAAACCTTGTGGTTGTGAGTTTGTTGTCATGGTATCTGATGTCTCACAGGGTGGAAAGAATGTAGCAAGCCAACAGTTTTAATAAAAAACATGTTCATTCAATTTATAAATAAAACACATTCCTGTTGGTTTAGACTCTTGATCAGTAGACTCTGGAGCAGCCAGCAAATGTCTTCTGTTACTACGAGTTACAGTTCCCCTGTCCCTCTGTTAACTTGGTTTAAAAGCTCTGGCTAAGACGGTAGCAGGCATCTGCCATCCTGAAATGCCAACCTGCTTTACTTTGACTCTCTGACCCAATTTAAGTTCTAGTAATCCACGTGCAAAATTTTGGCAATCGTAAAAGAACTTGAAGGCCCTCTTAGCAAGCTGATCACACTTCCGTACTTGGTTGTAATCAATTACATTCGGTTGTTGCTTTTCCTGGGACAATGGAACAGTTCTGATCTGTCTTCCCGTCAAGAGCCAGACTTAACACTGTAGTATTCATCGGGATGGCACGATACCTTAGTAGCACCAGATAATGGTCTGGTTGGCAGAGTACCCTCTTTGCTGTAGTCACACTCCTCTTAGCATATGTTCGCATATATCTGCAGCAAGTATCTGCACAAAATGGGCAACCATGTTCATAGTAAGGTCAGTGAGTGTAGTCTGTCTTTAGTAACTGGTCTGGTAGACCCTTGCACCACTTGCAGATCTGCTTCAGTCTGAAAGTTGTTGTCCTTCAGTAGCGGAATTCTTAATAATGTGTCGGCTACAATTAGCTGTTTTCCTGGAACATGGACAGCAGTAACACTAAATGTCATTAATCTTATTGGACAGCAAGCATTGACCACTAGTGGTTTCTTATCAAGGTCACACAAGTTTTTCATGGAACCAATGGTAAATGGTCCATCTGAAGGCAAAATCTGTCCTTACATCTGCCAAGCATTCTTGCTTAATCTGAGAGTATCTCTGCTCTGTCAATGTAAGTGTCCTGAAACAGAAGGCAACTGGCAACAGGTTCCCATGCTGTCCTTGTAGTAAAGCTGCTCCCATGCCATTCCCGCTATCATCTGCACTCACTGGGTAGGCAAGTTGCAATTGTAGAAAGCCAATGCTGGTGCCGCAGCTAGGATCTGCTTTACTTTATTACCTTTAAACAGATCTATTATAGGGTGAAATTTTCCACAATAGTTATTCATCCCAAGTACTCGACTAACTTTGGTGACATTTGTTGGACTGGGAAGGTTTGTGATAGCTGCCACTTTACTGGCATCTGGCCTATTACCGTTTGTCAACTACATGTCTTAAATACTGAATCTCAGATTTTTCAAACATACCTTTTTCACAGTTCAGCTTTAATCCAGACTGACATATTGTCTGGAACACTGCTTGAGATTTTTGTCATGTTCTCTTCCATACACGAAAATGTCTTCCATAGTACATAAGTGACCCGTCAGGAGTGTACTCATTTCTGTTTGAAAGATTTCAGGCGCAGATGTAATCTCAAACACGAGTCTCTTGAAGCACAATTGGCCAGCTGGAGTAATAATTGTGGTTAGCTTTCTTTTGGATGTTGCTAAATGAATTTGCCAAAATCCACTTGACTGATCCAATGTAGAAAACACACATCTTCAAGAGTGGGAAGTATGAATCTCTCGCGTTTTACTGTTTCATTTAGTCTTTTTAGGCCAACACAGATCCTCAACTTTCCGTTTCATTTCATCACTGGCACCATGGGTGTGCAGCAATCAGTGGCTTCCTTAACTTCCTCAAGGATATAAATTTTTAACATACATCTTAGTTCTTCCTCCACCTTTGATAGCATCGGAAAAGGCACACGACGAGTGTTAGATAAACCGTATGGCTTAGCATCAGGTTTTAGTTCAATTTTAATTGGATCGCAATCAAACCAATCTCATCAGCATTGAAACTTATCTTTCAATTTCTGCACATAAGCCCCTTCTCCCACTCGTATCCCATCACCTAATGTTTCTAGAAATGCATTCTACACGTTATTGGAACAACGCATCTCTTTAGAACACATCACAAGCCAATAACCATACCAAAACACTAGAAACATCCAGTTATGATTCCTACCTTTAAGACTTATAAACAACACCTACCTGCACATAAACATAAATAACTCCACCATCAACTTTTGGGGACACTAAATGAAACCCTAATCTACCTTATGAGGCACATATACCTTAAGAGGCTTCCATGTTGGCAAAATATGCAAAAAAAAAAAAAAAAAAAAACGGTGTTAAACAAATGTTTAACACTTGCCTTTTCCATTCAATAATACTACCACTTTATCTTTTAAGATGGTTCGGACAGAACGTAGATGTACGGTTTGGCTTTTTGTCTTGCTGCACAATGAACCCCTGACAAGCTGGTTGAGGTAGCATTCAAGATGCTGTAGCCTTTTTTTGTTCTGTGTGACAATCACTCACATTACTGGCTTCTGAAGAAGCAGAACAGCACCAGACCATTACACCTCATCTTCCATGTTATACTGTTGGAGTCATATTTCTGAGGAATCATCCCCATATTAACTGGATGGAGTACAAGAACCCTGTGTAATGTACCGTATATTTAACATTATGATTCATGTTTTGACTCATTTCTGATTTCTGGGTCACACTTTATTTAAAAAAGTAAAGAACCCTCTGAGGATGTGAGAACCAACACTGTGGAACTATCTCAAGGTCCATCTCTAGAGAACATAACGTCCACTGTGTACAGTGTCATTAAGAAGTCTATTGTCGTACTTAAGATGACCTCCCTGGAGATAGACATGAAAGAATGGCATTGATGGAAGATTGGAATAAAGGAACAAAGAACCTTAATCAAACACACAAATTTAACAAATACCTGCAAATACAAAGTCAAACAGTGTCCAACCCTGTCTCACTGTCTCTCACTGTCGCTATGAAAAAAATTCTGCAATATGTCCAGATCAAAATCTCTTACCCCTGTGGCAGATTTGACTGTTTCAATTTTATTTTTACTCTTTGAAAGGTGCGAGTGAGTGAAATTGATAAAGCATTTAGATTGCCTTTGTTCTGTGGCCTTATGCTGGGATGCTCCAAACTGACCGTTCACACTGATCTGAGAACAGGTCATGTCTGTGCATGATGATGATTATCCCGATCAGTCGTAGCCGACTCTCGGTCACTTCATGAATCGTGATTCACGAAGTATTTTGGCA